>CALYDF020007413.1:0-12538 GCA_944474145.2 Dicrocoelium dendriticum | reverse complement strand
CCAGTTATTGCATGGAACTGCGGGCGAAACCTTTTAGGGAATACCTTGCATGGAAGCAGATCCCCTGGGGATGGTTTTACTTGTGGCCCTATTAGGTTAATTGGACATCTGTTTAAAACTGCATATGTTGTTGTTCTTGGTAGTTTAATTTCGTTAACGCCTTTATCCTGCTAATTACTTTAGTACCTGTTTTGGGCTGTAACGTACGGAAGCATAGCGGAATATCCTTAACCTAAAATCTAATTGCTTGGAGCAGCCTTATGAACATGGGTTGCACTGCGGTGCGGTGGACGAATAACGGCGTGTAGCCTGCGGGCAAGTAGGTGGGTAGGAGACGCGGTAGACTGGGTACTTCGCAATAAACCTGAATCGGGTACCTGCACACTTACATTTTCCCATACGGTGATTTACTGGAGCACTCGTGGTTAAGGTACAGAGACGCGGCCTATTGTAATTAGCGGGCGACAGGTGGGTGAGCTGGTGAGCAAGAGGCGCGAGCGCCGTGGTGATGTATAGTTGGCTATTCCTGCCAACGTGGTGGGTGCTTAGAAAGCCTATATAAGTGCCACAGCTGTGGCTTGACTGTCAGCACTTAAGGAGACACCCTTGGTTTCCTCACCGCACGAGTAGTGCACGGAGAAGTATTCGATGTCCCAAAACCGGGGGCATGCTGCGAAGTAACTGTGAGCCATTTTTCCTTCACTAGCGTAAGTCTATGTATGCCTGACAGAGAACATTCATATTGCCGCTAGCTCTACGAGCCTCCATGAACGATGGTTACTTAGTCCATGTACGTCCCAAGACACTGGCACCAAGAGGTAAGCCTCAACCATTGGCTCCAATGCCTTCAAGATATTCGTAGTTATCCTATAGTTGACCCATAGTATCGGTTTCATTATGACGACTAGAGTAGCGGATATCGTTAGCCCCACAGACGTCCGTGACCGGCTTTTATTGAGCTCATGTTGGCGGCACAACGTTGTCATTACTACAGCCGCTAACAATACACTGAACTCCACACGCCTCTATGAAGGTTGTTTATTGTGCTCATATAAGTTCTTTGGCAGCTGCTTCAACATCGCTACTATGGAAGTAGCAGCAGTTGGCTTTACTTGCCTCCTTGACGGGCCCATGTAGGTCCTAACCTAGCAGAATCAAAATGGCTACTGCCAAAGTATACACTATAGACATTGCGCGCCTCCGCCAGGTATGCTGATTAAGGGAAGATAGATCCCATAGCGGACGTCATTATAGCCATGAGTGAAGCCACTGACTTGGGCTAAAGTGGTGCTTCAAGAAGCACATGGGTTTTATAAATGCCAGGATGCAAGGTATACGCGGGTCACACAGAATTCATTGTTGTGAGTCATGCAATGCAAAAATTTGACAGCTCTTTTGCTGCATAATCACTGAAACATGGCACCAAACGCAACCCGGAAGTCTGTACTGGTTCCAGATATCAAGTCGTTATGAGGAGCGCGTCCTACGCTCTTGACCCACAAGGCGCAAGCACAGTGGAACGGTGTATTAACAATTGTACCGCAAACATACAGGCAACCAATACGCATAGAACTAACACTAGGTTGACTTACAGATACAATAGGTACTGAACTCGTTCACCTCCAGGCAGTCAGGGTGGCTGTTTCACAACATATAGGTCCAAGAGATGAGTATCTGGACATAAAATTGTCATTGGCTTGGGTGAGAACCACATGCTCACGTGGCATGGCCGCGCCACTTCGCAATCTGTGACGAGGATGCATATGAAGGAGTGCAACATAGAAGAGAAAAGGACCACAGGTGCGGACCATGTGGCCAGACAATACCAAGTGAAGTTGCTTTCTGAAGTGAGGGGTGTCCATTTCTGCCATACTTCATTGCTGCGATCCGTTAGTTTGCTGACAGGTTGAAGATGTACTGCACATCTATAGACGTAGACTGTGTAAAGGCGCTTGCCGGAGATGGGGCAGTATTACTGCACCAGTTTATGCAAGTTGATGGTTTTCACCAATGTGAGTCAACTACAGAGGTATCAGAAAGACCTAGTAAATTGTCAAGCGAATACCAATGTTTGACGGAACTGCGTACTAGAAGTACAGAAACATTATGCAGCAATGATTTATGAAGTACAAACCATTCACAAATATTCCAGACCATGGGGAGCTTGTATATCGTTCGTAATGCACAAAGCTTGAACACTGAGAAGTGGTCCGTATCCCGTGGAAAAAGGCATCACGCACTGCTAGACAGGATTGCTCCATCGAAAAAGAAAACCGGGCGGTGCCTTCTGCTGGCGGTCCGAAAGCCAGATGAATGTTTGCTCTGCACACACCTGCTGTGCTGCAGACGACAAGCGCAATAGATCATTGTAGGTAGATAACGTTGGGCATCAAACTGGCATCCAGGTTTGCATCCCAAGCAGTAGACGGATTCCTGCGATCCGATTGGCCGCCTCTTTCAATGCTTTGACGAAGCGCAGGGCTATTAGGTGTCTGTTCGTCACCACTGCCTACACCCAACAAAATGTGGGAATGAAGGCGGTTACTTTGAATTTGGCCTCGGGTGAAGAATCAGCTCCCTTCGTGACGAGCCATATATATGGACCTCGTGTGGAAGCCTATTCGCCATACTCCTAACCTCGCACTTAAGCTACTGAAAAGCGTGGTCGCTTCGAGGGTCTCGAGATTTTGCCATACGGCCCGTGATGTCAACTTTGATCCCGGGGGCGCTGATACAACTTCCCAGGTCATCGAATATTTTAGCGACTTCGTGCCGGTGCTCAACAAAGACCTGCGCAAAAGGCGGTCCAGGCCGACCCTGGCGGAAGTGTTGCAAAGCAAATACCGAAGTGACTGACAGTGCTAAGCTGTCTACTGGAACTTGGCACGTTCGTGAGCTGTCACAGAGTAGGGCACTATACTCAGCCCACTCCAAGTCAAGCAATCGATCTCCGCGAGCAGATCCATCCCTTCTATGTCCAGCACTGTGAACGCGATTTCCATGAATTCGTCAAAAGCGAAGTTAAAGCAAAAATGTGACAACGGACACCCTTGTCTCACAACGCTGGAGATGTTAAATGGATAACAGCAGCTTGCCGTAAGCCCTCACTCGGCTTGAGCTGCTCGCGCGTACTTATCGGATAATATTTACACCAGTGGCAGGCAGTCTGTGTAGGAGGACTGACGCAAGCAATTTGGAAACGATGGTGATTAGGCTGATTCCTCTAACGCTGCCGCATTTCGATCTTCAGCCTCAATAGAAAATTGGGAATATGACGGAGCGGCTTCAGTCGGTAGGATCAGTTGCCTGCTCCTACAGTTTTACTAGTAAGTCGGGTAAACCATCAACATGAGCGGGCCCAAACTTTCAGAAGGGCTGGCATGGGATCATTTGGTCGCGCGACTTTATTTAACTTAACAGTGCCAGCGCATGTTCGAGAAATCTCGCCATCCAGACCGATTAAATTGACTTTCAGAGTGCTCAGCCCAATGTTCCAAGCGTTTGGAACACATGTGACGAGAAGGACTACTCACTTCACGTATAGCTTCAGTAACACCATTTCTCCTGCTGCTCGTTTCGCGTATCATCCAGAATAACTTACGATGGTTACCAAGGGCAGCGGCTACTTGCATCTGGGTCGCACGGAGACACCAACAGGATTCGCGATCTCTCTTCAAGCTAACACGGCATTTTGCCGGGAGCTGTTTGCGCGTTTTACTGTGTTCGCTTCCACCCGGAATATAGCGGCGAGCATCTATAAGTTCCAGAGACGGTGAAGAGACCCAATGAACATGTTGGCGATTAGACTTACCACATGAGGAGTTGCCTACTGCTAGTTAGATCTGGTGAACATGCAACCAAGGCCCTCAATTGTCTCCAGTGAGCGCTTACACAACCCGCACCTCAGCGTATTTTGGTAGGCATTCAGAACAGCTGGCTTCGTCAGCTGGCTGGTATCAATACACTTACAGCGTCGTCTTGGGCTTCCTCCGAAACACATCCGCACGTAAACACAAACAAGTGTATGGTCGGTGTCCACATATGCTTTAAATCGAGCGATAGTTCTAGATGCAGCCTTTCTAACGGCAACTGATTGCAATGTGATCGATTTGCGTCCAAGGCTGGTTCAAGTCTGTTGGGCGCCATGTCACCTTCCGGCGCGTGTTATCTCAAAAGTTAGTGCTTGTAAGAAATAAGCAAGAATCTTCACCCTAACGGGTTAACCGCGCAACGTTATTATTACGGTAGCCTGCAACGTGCTGACCGCCCGATGCAGTTCATCAGTGGACAACTTTCCAACTTGTGCGTTTGAAGCTCACGCCAACACAATAGTGACCGTGCTTCTTCTAGAGCGAAGAATCTCGTTCAGTAGGCGGTAGAAGTCGTCTTTTACCGAATCATCACTACAGCTTTTGGGTGGATATGCGGCAATAATGAACAGCCAACTGTTTGTCATGCACGACTTCGAAGTTTTGAAAGAGTCAGCAAATCGGACCGCAAACCACCGGATGCTGCTTATAATCCAGGCAACCAGCGTAGCTTCAGCCCGGAGGCTCAAGGCAATACCAACACCGGATTAACTGGTGCTGAAAGCTGTACCGTCACCGGACAGGCGCAATGCGGAAGCGCTGCTGGTGTCACCTGAATTTGATCGCAGTGTGAGCACAGAGCTCGAGGCTCGCAAGCGGGTCTCCGATAAACAGCATGTATCATAGAACGCAAGAACAGTTGCCCGGCAGTCGTGCGCTAAGTCGTTGACTCGGCAGAGCTTGTTTCGAAATGTACGCGACGTATTGAAGATTGCCTGTATGTGTTTGGCATCGTGCGCCCGGGATCGTGCGCTACCGAAACCGGTTCTGTCAGGGACGAAGTGCACCACAATTCAAAACCCGCAAACCCTATAAGAGATCTTTTCCACTGCTTCACGGCGGGATTCAATGTCGAACAGTCACCTGCAATTTCAGCATCTCCGTCAAAGCGAGGTCTAAGTGTAACATGACACCAGTGCCTTTGAGCTTAAAGGCAAAACTAGAAGAGCGTGGCATACCTCTGCCACGGGCCGAGCAACACGCAGCCGCCTTCTCAGTCGACACGTTACCGAGTGTGGTGCGTTTCCGCATAGCGACGCCGGGACAGCTTAGCAGTAACATTTTAACCCATATGTTAAACATAGGAAGAGCCTCTAGCATATGCTCCGTTGGAAAAACAGCATAGGACTGTGGCAATATTGAAAATAACACTGCACTTGGTATACAACTTTCAACATTGCGCAGTACTTATTAAACCCTCTGTTGCCGTTGGCGGTTTTGGATTAGGGTCCGATATTTTAGACTCCAGCTTCGTAAAGGAATCAAACTTTGATGGCATAGCTGCAGTGAAAATGGAGGAGATTGGGGATACGGCACCCAACGGACCTCCTACATCTGCTTTGGGTTTTACCACTTGTAATCCTCTTCCTTTTTCCTTTAACAAGGGCAGAATTCCTATTGTCTCCAAGAATAATAGACGAATCAAACACGGTATCTGAGTGTCCATTGACAACAGTATTTTTACTAACTTGTGTACTGACAGCAGCTTGTGACCAAACAGTCACCGGGTCCGGCAACTTGTATCTGCTACTGCCTCCTGACGGAGACCTAAGCGGTCCGGAAACTCAACAAATCAAGCAATTTGCCTGTCCAGCGAACACAGCGGATATCGGGCTTTCCAGAGGCATCGGAATGCTAGTTACGGGCGTGTAAGCACCGTGCTACGCACAAAGCAGTCAACACAACTGTGCGGTATGCTGTCGCTACTAGCCATAACGGCATACTGCATCAGTTGCAAAACTGTACAGTCCACATTGAACCAACGGCAACAAATACCACATTGCAGGCCCCCGGTCAAGTCGGTAATCGAGATGCGACACTGCTTTGCCACTTATAACAAACCAGTCTTCGGAAGGAGGACACGAAGAGTTAGGACGGCACGCATAATAATCTCGAAAGAAGAGTGAGAATATCAACTAAATATAAGATCTAAGCAACAGTCGTGAACCGGTTTAGGGTGACCAGGTATACTATCGAAGAAAGGACCAGTCGGAAAGACCAAGTATCTACGTATGTATTGTAATGGAATCACCAAATTGTAACGGGCGAAACCAAGTAGACGTGAATTCCAAGCCTGTTATGAAAGGTTCTTTGCGAAGCGCAGAGGCACAACGAACAAGAAACCGAAGGTAGGGAGACAAGTTCTACCGAAAGCATCAGCTCACCAGAAATCAAACTAACGCGTTTTTGCAAATGGTTAATGGCGCGTAAGCGGCGAGGAGCTGGTTAAAGGCCGGTGGTCAGAAAATGAATAACCATCCAAGGCTTCAGGATCCACAAGTGGTTAGCGCAGAGGATCCAGGGACAAATTACGCTTTAGCTCAACTAGCGTCCCGGTTCCTGTTTCAATAATCGAGAAGTGTTCCAGCACATCGACTTGGTAATCGCTTCTTGCGTTTATACTACCACAAGAAATAATATCAATAAGGTCACTGCATTTTCATGTCTTTGCATATGCTTCTTTCATGCGGTTAGATGCTGAAATGAGTATGCAAAGAAAAGCAGGGAACATGGCCGATCACATCTCTCTCAGATCTGTTTTGAAGCGCTCAACATTTTGCGAGAAACCACTAAAAGCAAGCTACTAACGAGGCATTTTCCACGTGCTTCAGCGACGAAACAATGGAATTGTTTGACTGCAGGTCAAAAAGAATCATCCTAATGACAGCGAGCCCAAAACTGTTACAACCGAGTTAGTTTGTACCCTGCCCGGAAGGTAGCTGTATACAAGTCAATTTTGTGGGCAACTATAGTCACCACTTGCCGCTTGTGAAAGTACCTGGCAATCGCTAGTTTAAAGTTCTTCATCTCCTCCTCCATGTCAGGGAATATAAGGGCAAACGCACGCAACAAACGCTTAAACGTAGCCATATCATCCGCCATGATGACCGATTCTAACGTGACGCCAGAGCGATTTATTGCCCATCGTTATCCACTTGAACAAAAACAGAGGAGTTACATTTTCCAGCTATTTATACCAGCAGGTAGATGTATCTGTCATGTACGTCTTCCAGTTATACGTTTTCATCTTCAATAGCAACGTAACCAACTTTTAGCCTGCGTAATGTGCAACGCACACTAGCTTATGAGCCTAAATGGTTGGTTAGAATCCCGGTCCGGTGGTCAGCCGGAATTTATTTTCCTCCGTACCTGAACCAATCCTGATGGCGCACGACCCAGGAATGGTCGTGCCGACTTTCTTGAGGTAGTACTTAGCAACTTGGGTAGTCTAAGGAACATAGTGCACCAGTTGGGTCTACTGGTAGACAAATCTCGTCCCGACATACTAGCTTACACTGAACAGTGGTTGTCTCCGGATATCACTGACGATGGTGTATGTTTACCTGGCTACGCGCTGCTTCGAACTGGTTAGTCCGTTGGTGGTCAAAGCGAAGCCGTTCTACGGTATATGAGCTGTAACTTAGAGGTGTTGAGGACCTGCACCTTCCAATCGTCGGATCAGACGCTTGAAGCACTAGCGGCTATTTGTGCACTTCCTCTGCCCAGTTCACAGTTTTACTGTCATACAGAAGTGCTGGAGGTTCCTCCAGAGGATAATTGACTTTATTCGCCCTCAATCCGCGAACAAGTGTTAAGTTCTAGGGGATATCACACTCCAAGGAGTCTGCTGGACCGACCTTTCGCGCAATTCAGCGTCAGGAACATTCGGTGCAGACTTGTTGAAGCCGACGCTCCAAGTGCCTTTGTACCAGTTTTACACCTCCCCAATATGCATATGGGCAAGCAAAACCATCTACTTTAGACCGGGTTTTCGCCAAGTCTCCCGACATCTTGACTAACGTTTATACGGTAAATCACCAGGGTCTAGCGATCACGCATGCACATTCAAGGTACCAACAGATCGCTGTTGCATTACTTCCGAATATTTGGTGAGCGGACTTAGTGCAACGCGAGCTAAGGCTTCGGTTCCGAACTGTGAAATCGCAATGACTGATTCTGTCAAGTTAGCCTGGGATAAAGTAAGTCATACCGTACGGAGGTTTCCACTCCCTATATTACAGTCCTGAGGGAAAGAGGGTTAGAGGCAAGCCATCATGAATAGGTACCACAGGCAAGTACCTACGCAAGAAGCTGTCTAGATGCTGGCGGACCTACAAAGCAGCCTCATCAGGCAGTACTTACGAAGTTACCGAGATATTAGAATTGAAGTCGAGGAACACCTCAGGAATGCTCGGCTGCGATACGAGCAGGGTTTAGCTGACTCGGCCGCAGCCAATCCCGTCTTTTACTTAAGTTAAAAGACGAAGCGAAGCAAAACTGTATACCAGCGTCATTGCTAGCAAACAGAACCTGTGCGCAAGCTGACGATGACAAGGCTTGCATACTTAGTGAACAGTATACTAGGGATTTGCACTGGAGACTGCCCTACTAGAGGGTGAAGTGATTTCATGTGCTCCAGCAGATCCTTGCTGAGCTGAGTTTAACATAACGATGACCCGGGCCTTCGCGTTACTGCAATGCAGTAAGCTCTCTACTGCTTCCGGGCTTGACTCAATTCATTCGAAGCTTTTGCATGAATTGCCCACTGAGCTGAGTGGTCCTCTCACACACATGCTTACGAAATCGCTTAACAGCTGCGGCTTAAGTTCAGAATGGAAGGAGGCAAGCAACTGTCCGATTTTTAAAGGCGGCGACAACCTTCTGTCTGCGAACTACTGGCCTGTGAGTTTGACAGACGTAGCAGTCAAATTGCTCGAAAAGCAGCTAAAGGGTTCGGCGGTGGACTGCTTGAAGAGCGTTAATCTTCTAGGAGTTGTACAACATGGATTCCTCGAGGGATCTTCGTGTCAGACAAATCTACCTGTTGCTCGTGAACGCTAGATAGATGGCCAAGCTGTAGACGTGCTATTCCTGCCTTTTCGAAAGCTTCTAACACTAGCACCCAGCTTCGTCTCTCACTAAAAATGAGATTTTACGGTATATCTGGTCGCGCCCTTCAATTGTTTTCTGCTTCTCTCGAGGGGAGGAAACAGTGCGTACGGGTGGAGCCTAGCCTTTCACTAAGGCAAGTTGTCCTTATTGGCGTCCCTCAGGGTACAGTGTTGGTGCAATTTTGTTCGCCAACTATGTAAATGTCGTGCCGGGAGAGCTAGGAGTGTCGTTTGCTGACGACCTTAATCACTGGAATATTGTAGACATCCCGAGGATTCTGCGGCAATTCGGCGTGCCTTGGATAGGCTCTGGGCATGGGTTACCTTATGGTTGTTACCCATAAATAGGGCCAAGTGCTCCGCTCTTCGAATCGGAGCTGCTTATCCTCCCACACGATAGGTTATCGCAGTTGTTGAAGTTCAGGTTAGCATAGAGCAGGTTAATTTCGCTGTCGTACACACATCAACGCCATTCTGGCGACCGGTGCAAAGATGCTGCGTGTCGGGGGTTTTGTATGATGTCGTTTGTCTGCACCACTTTCGGAATCCTAACCGCCAATTGGTTTATGAAACTATGCTGTGCATTCGTTCGACCCCACCTGGAATATTTTTCCAGGCTTGTCCACTGGGTCTCAAACGAGACAAAATGGACTTGGAGAGGGTGTTACGAGTGGGCACTTGGTTAGTGCAGTGTCTACGAGGACAGAGGTATCCTGAACGATTGCTTGGTTTGAAGATATACTCCAGGCACTTCCGAAGCATAAGTGGGGACCGGGTTCTTATTTATCGTGTTTTGACGGGTAAGACCGGCCTGGACTTGTCAGGCCTATTTCGTCCCTCTACGTTACCTAATCTCCGCGGTCAGGAACTTATACTGCCTAAACCAACGTCTGATAGGATTGGGACGGAAATCGGTCTATCACACTGTTATACATCGTTGGAAATCGCTACCCGATCACCTGGTCAGGGAACATAAGGTTAAGGGTTATGCGCCCCAGCTCGATGTGCTTTGGTAGCAACACCAAACCATTCGGTTTCCTCCTCCTTGGCGTTAAATTAAAATTTTTGAGCGTATTGTCTTTTGAGAGTTTACTTTCAAAGGACATTTCCGGAACTGGTTACAAGCGTCGTGCAAAACAATTGGACTTTTGGGAAAGTTCGCTTTATCTAAATAATTTTAAATCATCGTTTTCCCCGGAATACATCGTACCCGTTTTCGGGTACTTCCCAACGTCGTCCATCATTTTCGGGTTCAGCCTCTGGCTATTTTCCGGTATTTTTGTGTTTTGTACTCCGTTGTGCACCTTGGTTTAACCCAAAACTGTTTCCGTTGACTGCCCTGCAGGTAACAGCTTGTCGGTTTTACGTTTTGATACTCGTTTCACCCTGTTTGAAAGCGCCATGTCGGATTCACTGAATACCGGCGCTAATTTGTCATTGGCCACATTGAGCAGCGAATCTAATGCTTTATGAGGCAGCGGAAGCTGCTCAAAGCCCGTGAAGGACGAGTCTGGTGGCATGCAGTGCTATGTATGCAACTGCTGGTACCATGAGACCTGTACCGATTTGGGCTCTGATCAGCACGCAATGCTTTCGACTAGCGATAGTATGCTGTTCAATTGTGTTCTATGCCGTCGCCATCAATCTACGCATCTTGAGGTCAATGAGGAGACATCGAGCTGGGTAACCAGTAGTTGTGGTCGTTCCTCGCATCTTTTGATCGGAAAGTGGAGTTACTGATGAGGAATATGGGAGTCTCTGTTGATGTCGGCTCATTGGGGGAAGACACGCAACTAATCTCCATTGCTGTCGCTGAAAATCCGACTGGGGTGATGGCTACCGTGTCGTGTGTCTCAGCGGTCCAGAATGCTTCTAAAGGGGCCTCTGATGTCGCACTGGAAGCCGTCCAAAGCGAGACCGAACTTATGGACCCTGGGCCCAATAAAATCAAGAGCAAGAGAGCTAAGAAAGTCCGTAAGGCTGTCTCAAAGCCTGAAAGTACTGAATGCATTAAGGTATTGGAGGTGCAACACAAATCTCCAACTCCAATCACCCTAGTCCCATTGGCAAAGAAACGCGCCAAGTCGACTTCGGCCACACCCGAAAAGAATGGACCGCTGAGGGAGTTGGAGGCAGAACATAAAGCCACAAACTCAAATACACCAGCTCACTTGGCGAAGAAACGCGCCGTGCCATCTGCCAAACCGGTCGAAACTGGGGGCGCATCGAAGACGCGTGGAGTGAATACGCCTCATCGAGGTGATTCTTTTACTGATAGTAGCGTTATCTTTATATAAATAAATAAATAAATAAATAAATATTTATTCTCGACTATGCGGGGCACGTAACGTTGCTGAATCCGCGGGAGCAGTTCCATAGAAACGCATGCTGGATTATCTCCAGTGGTTCAAGCTCTGCGTTACCAAGATGCTTCCACCTGGTTTCCCCGGTGTCACTATCAGGAAACTAACTCGATTGGGGAACGTCCCTGTAGACACGCCAAATCCGCGTCCCCGACTACTTCGTGTAGTCTTTTCAACCCGGAGGAATGTAGAGCGTTAATGCGCTTTGCATTCAAACTCAAAGGTAATAATGGCAGCGTTTAGCCGGACCTCCCACTGGTAGATCGACTGAAGTTAAAGGAAGCCATTAAAAGCCACAAGTGCAGGGGGCGGCTGGTGAGCATGGCCTTCGTCTTGTGGGTTTTCAGGTGGTCAGCCGGAAGTCCAATGCAACCCTACCAGAACCTCTGGCCCAGGGCTGGTCGGTCCGAGTTCCTTCGGGTAGTGCTTAGTAACGTGCGTAGCCTAAGGAACAAGGTACACGAGGTGGGTCTACGTGTAGACAAATCTCGCCCCGACACACTTGCTAGTACCGAAACGTGACTGCCCCGGATATCACAGACGGTGAAGTAGGTTTTCCTGGTCACGCACTGCTTAGCTGCGATCACTCCGTTGGCCGCTAAGGTGGGGTGTCGATCTTTATGTGAGTTGTAAACTTGATGTGTTGAGGACCTGTGTGTTCCATTCGCCGGATCAAACTGTTAAAGCCCTCTCGACTAGTAAATAAATAAATAAATAAACAGGTATATTTCTAGACCTGTTAGAGGCTGCACCCTAAAGGGTTCAGATCAATGCTTACATAAATCCGATGCTCTTGCATGGAAGTAGGTAAAATATAAGTATATGTTCATCGTTAGCAGTTACAAATGCGTTGGCATTGTTTGATATACAGCTACTGGGTCGCAGGCGCCCACCTTGACATTTTTCTGGTTCCTTGGGCGATATTAAGCTCCTTGTTCTTTTATTGTGAAAACTTCGCGGAGGTGTAGTTGTGCCTTTTCTCCTTGGGACAGAATCCAATTCGCCACAAGTTTACTTCAAATTGATCGCACATTAATTGACCACTCAGTTGCCCCAATTGTGCGCACATGGAAGAAATGAGTGAAGGGATTATAAGGCATAAGAAAAGTTGAAAACAATTCCGATAAATGCAGACAAAAATAGAAACAATCCGTTAAAAGAGAAAATAAAGCTGCGCGCTTCAGTAGAAAAATAC
>CALYDF020007412.1:0-12543 GCA_944474145.2 Dicrocoelium dendriticum | reverse complement strand
TGGCGTTGACAAGATGTGAATATCCATGGTTCACAGAGCCGTGCAACTAGATAGTGAAGCAAAATAGATCGAAAGGCATGCAGCCGCTGAAATCTGGACCTCAAAGGTGTGATAGAGGAAAAACCAACTACAAACCATGTTAACAAGCAAGCATAAAAACTGGATGAACGCCGTTCCTGACAGGCAGCTTTATAATTACTAGGTTTCCACTGGACCCCAGAAATCGACTTAGCATTTGAAATCCACCCAACATCAAATTATCGCATAAGTTAGCCTCACATGTATTGTTTGTCATTGCTTATTGAACTGCTGGAAAAGTTACACATTACCGAATTGATATATCGGAAAGTAACAATTTACAACGAGGAGCAGTGTGTGTTTCTAATTTGCATTCGCACCAGAAATAACATTTAGAGAGCACATATGACGCGACGAAGTTTAACTAAGTGATGTTTGTAGTATGGAAACAATCGATCGAAGCTGTACAAAAGCGAAAATTGATTGTTGCTCACAATACGCTTGAGCTACTCACTATATCTAGCCACCACGAGTGTTGGATACGTCTATCCACCAAAACGCTACTGCTGTTACGCATGTGCGTACTGTATATTTGATTTCCATGAGACTTTGAAAATATGCACAATTAATCTTGTTGTCGTTTTTATTTCCAATGTGCTTCACAGTACCTGCTTCAGTAGACATAAATGTATGTTTCTTTTTGTCAATGTTTTTCTCTCTTCTTTACAATCACTGCATGTCGTGTCCCATCTATCGAATCCTAAACTTTGCCATTGTCAAAGGTAGTCCAATAGTACTTTGCACTCGTACCCAAATGTTGCCCGAAATGAAATGCTATGCATGCCTGTACCAATAAGGAAGAGTTAAAGGTACTCAAGTTGAGACTCAAATGGCTAAGGCAAACACGTATGAAATAGTTGTATTCACGTTGTTAACATCCCAGGGTTAACAACATCTACACATGGAATGAACAAAGGACGGCATCGATAAGAGGGTATCGTTATCGCTTTCATATATTTGCGGCATTAAGAATTTTACTCCACAAGTAAATCGGAACTTCAACTATTTCAGACGAACGGCCTGCACCGAAACGGCAGCGAAAAGTCGCCAGTATCGGTATGGGACAAGCACAGTAATGTGTTTAACTAAGCCTAACGTGGGCTCGTGGATCCCTAAGGTGGAACAAGAAGAGCGTCAACAACACCCTGTTGGCTTTTTCATTCTCCGTCACAAAGTCAGCATTTGATCATCAGAGCTCCACGCCACCTACCATCCAGAGAAAGAACAAAAGTTCCTTTCATTGATCATGATTGGACTGAGACACGCCATCTCTCCATTGGGGCAACGATTGGCGCTGGATTGGGTCACTGCCATTTCGATCTACTGGCACCCTTATCCGGGGGAGCAGGGGGGGAAGGGGGAAGCAGATTCGGTGCTGCTATCTCACAATACTGCATAACACAACCGGTTTCGTCCTAGTTTGCACTATCCACGTAGAGATAGCCTCCTCTGAGAGCGGTACGCAATACAGAGTGGATGCTGTTTTATGCTTGATCTTTAAGCAACTGAGCCCTGCTGGAAGCACATGACAGTGTGATTAGAAATTTGCAGTTAGGTTTGGGAGTGTCCGCCTTGTGCCTAGATTGCGACATGCAACCCCAAATGGGTTGCGCTGCAGCGAACCCCTGCCATTCGATCACTAAAATCGTATCCGAAGTGGATGGTTTGGTTTTGAGGCAAGCAATTATAAGTGCAGCGCTCCTAAACTAGCGCGGATTAGCCAGCTTCATCTAATGACCCGAAGAGCTGAGCTGAGCAATAACACTGGGTTGCCGCACGCATCCCTCATTTCCACAGATCAGCCGGTTTCACTCGAAACGAATACCACCCAGAGGACTAGCTTGGTAACGAAACGTCTGCAACAGAAATGCCCGGCTCGGAGAACAGGACAATTCTCTCATCCACACCCCGAGCTACAGGTATACTCAATAATTTCCAAACATATGAAAGTGTTCAAGAGAACCGATTGGGCCGAATCTCATTGTGGAAAGGCACAGCAACCCTCAATGCTGTCTTTTCGTGTAAAACGATATCTCTTACTTGTGTCAAAGATGTCATAGGTTTACTTGGACTAGTGGAGTGATAATATTTGCCAGCACTATCTTCGCGGGCGAATAAAGTATATGCCTCCGGTCCCTTATCACCAACTTTCGTGCTGCTGGCCCGAAGTCCCTAGCACCCGCATTATTTAGGGGTGGAGGTGAGGTCCTCTGCAAAGCACTGACCTCACTGATCGAACAGTTCTGGAAGGAAGAGGCCATCCAAAGTAACTGGAGTTAATCAATCATAGTGGCGATATCCAAGAAGGGCAGCTTAACCCATTGTGATAACCACAGAGGCATTATCCGAACGCCGGTGACGACGTAATTACTGGATTCAATTCTCGTTCGTCGCCCCACTGCGGAGTGCAAATCACGGATTAGGGAAGAGCAGGCAGGTCTCCGCCCAGAACGGGGCTGTATATACCATGTATTCACTCTGCGGCAGGTGCTAGAGCAGCGCCACACACACCGCAGGCCAACAACAGCTGTGTTCATCTATTTCAAGAGTGCGTTTGACTTAGCCGATTGATCCATTCTGATCAAAATACTTATCCGGAAAGGCGTCCCCATGAAATATGAAAGAAAATTTACGTGCGCTGTGCCCGAACACCACAGGCCGCGTCAGGGTCTACGGCGATTTGTCGGATGCCCGTCAGACAACATGTGACATACGTCAGGGTTGTCCACTTTCGCCATTTTTGTTCAACCTCCTTGTGGACTGCATTGTGGTGTGCTCCCTTGCGGGGCCTCACGATGCAGGTGTTGAAGTGCTGCCTGGTGAAAGGCTACTTGTTCTTGATTATGGGGGCGACATTGTCCTGTTTTTCAATGATCTAATGGTGGGAAGTCAATGCTGAATAACCTCCCTGGATTGGTCACATCATTTGGCATGTGACTTGTATCTTCGAAATGCAGGACCACCAGCCACTTGAGGACCCCCTGACCCTTGAGAGCGGGGAACTCGAGGTGGTTGATCACTTCACCTCCCTTGCCAGCTGCACCGGCAACGAGAGGCGCATAACGACTGAAGTCGGTTCACGCAATGCAAAAAGAAGAACTGTACTCTTGTATTTGTGACATCTTTGGTGTCAGAAATTTTTCCTCGGTCCGGAATGCCGAGTTTACAAGGCCACAGTGAGGGCCATCGTACTCTATGATAGTGGAACATGGCCCCACCGATCTGAGGTGCCTACAACTCTTCCATTGTCGTTTTCTGCGAAGCATTACTGGTGTCTGATGGCACCAACGTGTCTGCAACGATAATGTGCGTACGCTTATACTAGGCATTGACAACTGCGCTACTTCATTATAACAACTGGTAGCGCTGAATACGTTGTATTGACTTGGGCACGTACTACGTATGCCTGGTCACCGCTTACAGAGCAGGGTCTTGATTTGTCTGCTAGAAGTAGGGTGTCACAATGCCCAATGTGGGCAAAAATTAACTTGGCAGCGTGAAATGAATTCACAGACGGGCAAACATAATACTCTCGGTCCGCCTCCCCTTTCAGGCTGCAGTTCACCTGATTCGTCTTGTACTTGGCTTGAGACATGACTCGCAGGCGACATCAGTTGCGAGTCTGCTGTTGTCTGCTAGTCGAACTGTCTGTTTAAAGTGTATTTGGTCTTTACTTACCTACAGGGTAATGGGTGATTTTGGCACGGAGCACTGAAAGTCGCAAGAAAGCTTTCTCGCTGATGACGCATTATCTTTGCCCGATAACGAGCTATTTGTGATCGGATGTTGTCAAATAGGTGTAGGTGCCGTGACCTTGTTTAGGGCATTAAGGTTTGACGCCCGGTCCCCCTCCTCTTATTATTTATCATTCCCTAGGACACCGTGATTGTAGGACTGCACAGCATCAGCCCAAATGGCTGATATGTAGCTGTTGATGATGATAATGATGATGATGATGATCCGATGGGCTACTCGAACACTGATGATGGTGCAAGGAATATTAGTCCTCGGAAGATGCAATGGATATTGGAGGATGGGATATTTCGAGAGAGCTGCATCGTAGTTGTTAACCAGACAACTAACTCAGAGTTGAGACTGGAGAAGCCGCTATGTAGTTGGATTGCGACACGCAACCTCTATTGCGACCTCGGTTCACTGTGAGGTAGACCTCAGTCATTTCAATCGCCATGGCCGTATCCGAAATGGAAACTATCGGTGTTTCTCCTACGAACACTGCCACCACGACCGCGGTTGCTTCTTGGTTTGGACTCATCAGGTGGAGATAACCTGAGCTGGGGGGGACTCAGTGCCTACTGATTCATGGCTGATGCCCTGAACACTATGCAACTGAGATCCGCGAGCAACGCTGGGCACAGCGGAATGGAATTCAAAGTTGAAATCGGAGAACCTGCTGTGAGATGGATTACGACACAGAGCCTCTATTGTGACCTCACTTCCCTCAGAGGTACAACTCCGTCCTTCTGATTGCAAGGATGGTACCTAAAATGGAAACCGTGGTCTCGATAGATGCTTGCTTGTCACAGTCTAACCAAACAGCAAATTCTCCAAGTTCAACGTTGAATTCCTTTCCGCTGTGCCAAGCGTTGCTCGCGGATCTCAGTGGCATAGCGTTCAGGGCGTCGGCCATGTATCACTAGGCGCTGAGTTCCACTCCAACTCAGGTCCTCTTCGCCTGATGAGGTCAAACCAGGACGAAACCGGGGTCGTGGTGTGCCAGTGCTGGGAGGAGCAACACCGAAGTTTTTCTATGCAACCAATTTCTATATGTGCGACACGATTGCTAAAAATCAATTAACAGCAGCAGATTTGGGAGATGTGACAATTCTACATAGCGCATTGGTGGATAAAACAGTTAGTTAGCTGTAGACCCGATACCATGAGACGTTCAGTTCGGTTCAAGCATATGTCAAACCTACGTTGTCAAACCTTGAAGAAGCACAGTGTCCAGCAGGTGCCATCAAAGGGAATACGGTGATCTGTTGAGTCGGACGCGCTATTGAAATTGTGGGTCACGGCCCTGGATATATCTGCGAGATATGTGCGACTGCTCTCCCACCTACCGCAGAGCCCAACATTGCAATTTTATGTGAGTTTCTCTAAGTTTACAGAAGAGTAGTAGGGGGAGTTGAATGGTATAGATTCTCTAAGTTTGCCGTTCTGCAATAAGATGGCAGATGAGAATAAACGCCGGAAACTTTACTACTACGCAAGTCCTAGGTCTGATGTGCTGAAATGATGACCCGACAACAAGTAAAAGTCACTGGAACCGAACTGACTTGTAGCTTTCCTGGCGTTGTGTGCCCACCAACGAGTAGCAATCGCGCAACCCTTTCAACTGCAAAGGACTTTCCACGCTATGCATGCAATCGTAAACTAAAACCCATTCCTACTTGGTCGCAATATTAGCATGTATGTTTATAGTCCCATGCAACCCCCTTGCCGACATGTTTCAAATTTACATGCGCGATGGTAATTGGTAGGTGATTTTGATGTGAACGAAACTTCTGAATAGCTCCTCTACCATATTTTTGTGGAAACCAGGAGAGACGGTTTCATTTAAATAATTTGCGGAGAGAAATACCAAAATGTCACATGGAAACGAATCTCTGACCATACGACTGGCGTAGTAATGAACTCACTAGGGACTTCGACTGGGTGACACGATGAACACACAAATAGGCGCATGTGATGGAGAGGATCACGGCGACGATACCAAGGGGTGCGAGCCAGCTGACAAACTTTATGCTCAAGAGCACGAAGCAGAAGACGATCAGAAGCAGAATGGTGCCATAGACCCGAGTGTTGTTGAACAAGGCCTCACCTGATGTAATATCGCCGAATAAAGAGGCTTGTGGGCACATGTATTTCTGTAAGATAGGAACGGATGAAGTACAACGAAGTAGTCGAGTGTACCAAACAAGAGAAAAGCTTATGATCAAGTAAGATAATTCAGTAAACAAAGTTATGAGCCTAGCCTCGCCAACGTTTGAACTCGCTTCAAAGGGAAGTTGAGCTTATCACGGCGTCGCAATAGTGGAAGAACGCAGATTTGTTCGCGAAAACGATGACAGATAAGGAGGTAGAAACTTATTTTTCAGTGTGTAAAAGACGACACACTTTTCACCAGTAGTACCCCATGCGCAGACTAACCAAATGAATCTGGTAGTAGGCACTAAGGGCTGAGACTGAAGACATAACTTGTAGCCCCGCACGACCGCACTTAAGTTTGGAAAAGAAAGGAAGGCGGATGACAAGAGTTCTTTTATTGAGTTAGCCAAGGCAAATCATGCCTTCCAAACCTTCATATTTGTAGATCAATAATATGGCAACGTTATACCTAAACTATGGAAGAAGATAAATGTTGGTAAGGCACGAGTTACCACGTGGCCTGAGGAAATCTCAGAACCGTCACTGGGGTGAGAGCAGATGAAGTCTGTGCAGTTTGCATAACGTCGGTTTCCATGGAGTGAGCATAGTTGCAGTCTGCGCAGTCTGTCGCCAAATGGTTTTTCGAGTAATACTTAAAAAGACTGGTATACCCTAAACACGAGGTGCAATAGTACAGAATTACCGGAACAAGCTAACTAGTTGACCTGATCATTAGTGTCCGTCACCGCATGTCAATGAATGTAGCAGTTATCTGAAACTTAGCATTCAATCTGCAAAATAAGTTACAGATTAAAGACCTTAGTCAATGGCTGTGAAAATGCTACGGATAAATCGAACAGCTGTATATGGTAGTTGCATTTTATGAATAGCAATGGACAACCATGATGTCGATGGCCATCCGCGTACATAAAAGTGCATGCGGGATGTCATACCAATCTAACGGCTCTGACAGTGCCATGATCTCACTGCATTCGGGACTGCACAACGTAGGGTGACAAAGAGGGTGGATCACGTGTTCAACCTAGATATCCAGTTAAACAGAGATTTGGGAGTGTGCAACAAAGGTTAATGACTCGTGCGGGTGATCTCATGATGGTTCATCAGGGTTTGCACAAAGGGAGCTATTCATGAGACCGGTTCTTGAACCTTATCCAAAACAGATGCCTGAAGGGCCGATACCTTATGTCGGATACACACTGTGGTTTGTTGATATGCCGACGTAACGTCCTCGCTCTACGAACATTAACGGTGGCACCATCTCACAACACACGTTATTCCTTATTATAAAAAACGACTTGGCGACACGCAAAAATGGGGGTGTTATGCAGCACAGCCCTTGCCGAACTCGAAACGAGCGATGTCCTAGTCTGATCCCCGTATGCATCTCTGTGATAGCAAAACCAGATGGGACCAGTATTGTTACGTGTTCAACCAATGATCGCTCACTATGACCGTGAACCCGATTGGCCCTACACACACACGTAGATAAGCACGCACACACGCACTCAAGGACACACCCTACCGTTCCGTGTTCACATGTAAACCGTCAAGTGTTCAGTACACTGTGCGCCAAACTGACGCGTCTTCTTGCTTATTCGCTACGACTTGAAATACGTACTTGCGGTTAGAGTCCAGCTGTGATAGGTATCATCCTGTAACTCCCACAATGACTATTCTGGGAGACTGGACAAGTAACTGTTTTGTAGCTTGTTATAAACCGTTGTTTTGTGCGCCCTATCGGAATTCCTCACCGTTTAATTCCGTGTTACATGAACATCGGTTATTTCACATTCGACATGCTGGCACCTGTGAGTCATTTTGCATTGTTGCTTGCGTATATTAAGGCCAAAGAGAGTCCATGACGCACTTTTCTGGAGGCAAATGAAGTTTTGTGTCCAAACATATGAGGTCGGGAAAAATAATTGCTGCACGTGATACTGACTGGTTATACACAATTCCTAATCGCAACGTGCCAGCATAAGTAGCCAACTTTTAAATAACCTTTGGAGAAGAAACCTTATGCATCGAACCCGGGCTACGGTCTCTTCTTCCAAAAGTGCCTATTGCACCGAAATAAGTAAATAAAATGTTTATTCTCGATAGCTTGAAGGAAAACCCAGTCATGGCAACTACTGTTCCCTTTTGCAACATTTCGCGCGTGCGATATTCTGTACCATGGCTTTATACGTGCACGCGTGACCGTAAATGTATACTCGACTACAGTGTAAACATTTTCGTGACCTGACTGAACGGATGTACTTATCCGACCTCGTGAGATGATCGGCGGTTTATTTCGGTTCACCAATTCAGTTGTATTCGTAGCAGACGGTGGAACAACGGTTTACAACGGGTAAAGAGGTAGCTACTTACCCAGTCGTCATTGTAAGAATTACAACATGTAAACATTGCCAATGAAATGAAACGCAAGCTGATGGACACGTCAGGCGTTTCACATGGGCAAGGATACAAATACTCCTGCCTAGATAATATGGTGTCTGGTTAAAAAGTCTGTTCCACCATGGGAACCGGTTATACCGGATGACATAAATACGTTAGTGTGTCATCAATTCGTCTTTTAGGACAGGGATCCACGGTTAATATTCGGAGCGAGAAAATGTGTTTTTGACATAGCAACCAACGGTAGCATGTATCCAACGTAAGGTGCTGGCTCTTCAAGCGCGTATAAAGGACGGGGTAAAAGTGATGGTTACAAGCGTAGTTGAGGTAGTTCAGAACTTAATACAATAATTCGAATTCAACACGCGGACACTGATAAGGCCGCTGTGCACACTTAGAGCTTCCGTCTTAGCTAGTATCCAAATCAGAACAACAACAAAAAACAACAGAAGTACACCAGCAATTTGAACTGATTACAGAATTAAAGACTGGTAGCTCAGGTTGTTCAAATGGCAGTTGAACTGGTCGCTGAGCTTGGCAATTTGGTTGCAAACATTTCGTCACCAATCGAGGTGGCATCATCAGTGCGTAGTGGAGTGGCGTGCAGTAGCGTAGAATATCGTAGAGGAGCCTCGGTAAGAGTGCGCTGAGCGTGGTGTGCGTGCGTTTTTATACCGCGGTGGTTGCCCGTGGAGGCGAGCAATCCTATTGGTTGGGAGTTCGATCCGCCTTCAGCCTGGTTGATGGGCAAGTGACTTTTGACCTTGATTCCTTTTGTTTCGTGGACTTTGTCTGCTTGCGCTTGTGGGTCAGTCTGCCGTCAGTTCTGGTTGGCCAGCCACACGTTCCACCTGATTCAATCGATTGAGTTGGCGGTCTTTCGTCAGTAGTGTTGTGTATACTGCGTCCAGTTCACTGTCATGCGCCCTTTGTCCGCTGGTAGGATTACAATGTTCTCGTCTTTCTGTAGACGTCTAAGTGTATCATGTTCCTCCTTGGCTAGGGTCTGGGTGACCTTATTCCGAGTTAGCACTGGGAAAACTGTCTGCCATATCTGTTGCTGGGACTCCTCCTACAGTCCATTTGATTTGCATGCGTGTTCTAAGCTCGCCAGGTAGTCTTTGTGGCAAGCATCTTGGACATTGAATTTGAGCCCCTTAATCAAGACATCCTCTTCAGTTGCAGTGAGTTGGCGGCGTGAAAGGTTTCTGATCCATCCTTCACTACTAGTGCAGTCATTTCTCTTAGTCAGTTTCTCTAACTTTGCGTTCAGTGCAAGCTTGCGTCGGTTCTTTGTGCTTTTGACTCGACGTTCAGTTGCGGATTCCAGCGCTGTTCGTTGCTGTGGGTCAATGGTACTGAAGCAATTGGTTCTATTGTCGATTATGACTTTCTCATATTTGTGCAAGCGGTTGTGGGCATCCGTTATCATAAGTTTGACCATGCGTCTCCCGTATTGTCTTGCTAGGTCCCAGGCGGCTGGGTGGCTTAGCGCCGGTCTGTGGTTTGTACTCGCTGGCAGCACGTTCATTCTCAGGCATTCATGAAGGAAGTAGAGCTGTTCGCGTGTGCAAGCTTGTCGGCAGGCAAAGGTTTCCCAACGACGAGTTTGTTGCAGCGTTGTACGCCTGAATTTGCTGGCTATAGAATTGAAGACTGGTAGCTCAGGTTGTTCAGATGGCAGTTGAACTGTTCGCTGAGCTTGGCAATTTGGTTGCAGACGTTTCGTCACCAATCGAGGTGGCATCATCAGTGCGTAGTTGAGTGGCGTGCAGTAGCGTAGAATAGCATAGAGGAGCCTCGGTGAGAGTGCGCTGAGCGTGGTGTGCGTGCGTTTTTATACCGCCGAGGTTGCCCGTGGAGGCGAGCAATCCTATTGGTTGGGATTTCGATCCGCCTTCAGCCTGGTTGATGGGCAAGTGACTTTTGACCTTGATTCCTTTTGTTTCGTGGACTTTGTCTGCTTGCGCTTGTGGGTCAGTCTGCCGTCAGTTCTGATTGGCCAGCCACACGTTCCACCGGATTCAATCGATTGAGTTGGCGGTCTTTCGCCAGTAGTGTTGTGTATACTGCGTCCAGTTCGATGTGTCGATTGATTGAATTCGTTGTGGAGTATCAGGCTTCCAAAAACACCCTGGCGTGTTTCGTACTTCCATGCGCTAAGATCTTAACATGCTCCAGATCGAAATGGTGGCCTTCTTGATCTTCGTGCACAGAAACCAATGAGTACGGATCATGTCTTCTGACGGCCGCCTTGTGTTCGGTGATTTGTGTACAAAGCTTCCTTCCAGTTTGTCTGACGTAGTTTTTATCGCAGTCACTGCATTTTACATGGTAGATGACGTTGTATTGGTCGGCTTGATTGACTTTTCCTTTGGGTCTTGAGATCAATTTCCTTAGGGTAGCACCTGGTTTATGAGTCACAGAGATCCCATGTGACTGTAGCAATCTTCCTGTTTGTTCGGAGACGTTCTTTATGTAGGGGAGCACTATTCGTTTGTTTGCTTGCTCAGGTGCCTGCTGCTGCTGCTGTTGTTGTTGTTGATGATGATGAGACGTTCGTTTCTTTAGGCTTCTTCTGATGAAGTTTCTCGGGTAACCGTTGTTTTTAAACACTTTGTATAGATGCTTTTCTTCCTGTTTTCGCAATTCGGCTGTGTTGCAATGCGCTCCTGCTCTTTTGAATAGGGTTTGAATGGAGCTCTTCTTGTGATTCCTCGGGTGGTTGCTGTGATAGTTTAATACCTGGTCCATGTGCGTTTTCTTCCGATAAACGCACGTTTGCAGAGATCCGTTGGGATTTCTAGTGACCAGTACATCCAAAAATGGCAACTTGTTATTCTACTCTAATTCAATCGTGAATTTGATATCCTCGAATGTGTTGTTGAGCAACTCGTGCGTGGCTCGTCATCGTGAAACCGAACCAAGTACGAGCCACGCACGAGTTGCTCAACAACACATTCGAGGATATCAAATTCACGATCAAATTAGAGAAGAATAACAAGTTGCCATTTTCGGATGTACTGGTCACTAGGAATCCCAACGGATCTCTGCAAACTTGCGTTTATCGGAAGAAAACGCACATGGACCAGGTATTAAACTATCACAGCAACCACCCGAGGAATCACAAGAAGAGCTCCATTCAAACCCTATTCAAAAGAGCAGGAGCGCATTGCAACACAGCCGAATTGCGAAAACAGGAAGAAAAGCATCTATACAAAGTGTTTAAAAACAACGGTTATCCGAGAAACTTCATCAGCAGAAGCCTAAAGAAACGAACGTCTCATCATCATCAACAACAGCAACAGCAGCAGCAGCAGGCACCTGAGCAAGCAAACAAACGAATAGTGCTCCCCTACATAAAGAACGTCTCCGAACAAACAGGAAGATTGCTACAGTCACATGGGATCTCTGTGACTCATAAACCAGGTGCTACCCTAAGGAAATTGATCTCAAGACCCAAAGGAAAAGTCAATCAAGCCGACCAATACAACGTCATCTATCAGCTAAAATGCAGAGACTGCGATAAAAAGTACGTCAGACAAACTGGAAGGAAGCTTTGTACACAAATCACCGAACACAAGGCGGCCGTCAGAAGACATGATCCGTACTCATTGGTTTCTGTGCACGAAGATCAAGAAGGCCACCATTTCGATCTGGAGCATGTTAAGATCTTAGCGCATGGAAGTACGAAACACGCCAGGGTGTTTTTGGAAGCCTGATACTCCACAACGAATTCAATCAATCGACACATCGAACTGGACGCAGTATACACAACACTACTGGCGAAAGACCGCCAACTCAATCGATTGAATCCGGTGGAACGTGTGGCTGGCCAATCAGAACTGACGGCAGACTGACCCACAAGCGCAAGCAGACAAAGTCCACGAAACAAAAGGAATCAAGGTCAAAAGTCACTTGCCCATCAACCAGGCTGAAGGCGGATCGAAATCCCAACCAATAGGATTGCTCGCCTCCACGGGCAACCACCGCGGTATAAAAACGCACGCACACCACGCTCAGCGCACTCTTACCGAGGCTCCTCTACGATATTCTACGCTACTGCACGCCACTCCACTACGCACTGATGATGCCACCTCGATTGGTGACGAAATGTTTGCAACCAAATTGCCAAGCTTAGCGACCAGTTCAACTGCC
>CALYDF020007411.1:0-12614 GCA_944474145.2 Dicrocoelium dendriticum | reverse complement strand
GTAGAGTGTGGCCGCCGGAGAACGGTCCACACATGCCTCCTGGTCTTATTCCTTCGGGTTAACGCTGGTTATGGGGTGTGTGGTTGGAGCTGTGGGTGGTTATAGCGCAAGCCACACCTGGTCCCTTTGTAGGCGCAGGCGTCCTGTGGCTTGCCATAGTGACAGGCAAATCCGAAACCGGATGCTGCCAACCATATGTTGAGGGTCTTCAATCTGAGTGGGTAAGGGAGGCTGGTCAAACATCTGACGCTCTGCGTTGCCCTACGTTGTGCAGTATTGGGCGCGGTGAGGTGGTGCTTCAGCCAGGGCTGCCACGCTTGGATAGCGTATTCTGCGTGCGGCCTCACGTACGCACTAAGCAATTTCGGAAACACTGAAGGACCAAACTTCCCGAAGGCTCTGCGAAGAAGGCCGAGGTACTGGTTCGCTTTCTTAGCTGCCTTTTCAGTCTGCCTCGAGCAATCAAGGTTCTCTTGAAGTATCACGCCGAGGTCGCACTCGTGAGAAGCCCGCTGTAGAATTTGTGGTCCTAGGCGGTAGTTGTGCATACTCTTGGGCCGTATAAAAAACTTTGCACTTGCTGACTTTGAAATGCAGCATGTTCTCAATGGACCATGTGTATGCTTTGTCCAGGTCCTCCTGTTAGATCGTGTGATCCTCCACTGCAGCTACAGTGCGCCATACCTTTAGATAATCAGCAAACAGCAAACAGTTAGAAGATAGCACACGCGCGGGATCATTTATGAAGACCAGGAACAGGCGGGTTCCAAGTACCGAGCCTTGAGGTACGCCGCACTGAACTTCGATGGATTCTGATATGTGGCTTCTAACCCCCACGTTCAGGTGACCTTTCACGAGAAAGTCTCCTATTCAGCCCAGAACAGGATCGCCGATTCCATATTTCTGGAGTTTGTGGAGGAGAATGCGATGGTCTGTACGGTCGAATGCCTTTGGGAAATCCAAGTACGCGGTGTCGACTTCTGCACCAGCGTCCACAGATTCCGTCCAGTTTGCACGAGCAATCAAGAGATTAGTTATACAGGAGCGATTTCTGCAAAATCCATGATGTTCCGGAACGAGAATTTTGTTGTTCTCCAGGTACCCCATTAAGGCCTCAGCGACGATGGACTCCATAACCTTGGAGATCACAGGAAGTAGTGTTATCGGGCGATAATTTGTTGGTTCAGCACGGCTAACACTTCTGCAGATAGGCGTGATGATTCCGTGCTTCCACATCGTGGGGACGTGCAACTCGTTCAGACATCGTTGAAAGAAAATTGCTAGTGGTCCTGCCAAACTCATGGCAGAAACTTTCAACGCTTTCGGACGAATGTCGTCCGCACCCGGGGAGCTGAACTTGAGCAGAGACATCAGCCTCTTCAGTAAAGCTGCGGAGGTGAACCATATGTGATTAAACCCTGATGGCGGCGTTATCTGCCTAGGCATGATGTATAATGATTGTGCGCTTTGGAAGGTACGGCCAGATTGTTGTCCAAGGACGTTGGCTGCTACTTGTGCGATTTGGGCTAACCCGCATGCTGTGTTCAGCGTAGGACTATCGCGCTTAACACGGCGCAAATTGTTTACGTGTCTGTATACCACTTTGGGATTGGAGCAAAACTTTTCCATAGACCTTGTTGCACCTTAAGTTTATGCTCCCGGTCCTGACACTGATGGGGTTGGAGGCTGAACGACGGCAAGCAGTATGGATCAATGAGAGAAACTCGCATGAATCAAAGAGGCGCTTCTCGAAAATGGATATCCGGAGCGATTTATCGAGACCCATATGAAGCGATGCATACCAAAAGCATCAAAACAAACCGTTGAAAAGAAACAGCTTTACTTGACACTTCCATTCAAAGGAAATAGTGCGGCTGAAACATGCACACGTCGACTACAGCAGAGCTGCAAAAAGACCTTTAATGCGGCTCAACTGAATGTGATTTACACGAGCAGACCTTTACTAGTTCCGAGATTCAAAGACCGAGTGCCTGATCATCTCCGATCGATGTTAATCTACCGGTTCACCTGCCCGTGCGGGGCCAGGTACGTTGGACGGACGACCAGGCATCTAGGTAAGAGAATTAAGGAACACCTACCAGGTTGGCTCTACACGCGCGAGAATAGAACAAACTACAGTGCGATTACAAACCATCTAATAAACACAGGTCACCAAATAGACAAACCAACAGCCTTTCAAATTCTCTACAAAATACCATCAAGACAAAATCATCGTCTAAGAGCAAGCATACTCGCCACCGCTGAGGCAATATGCATACGTCTCACAAATCCGAACTTGTGTGTTCAGAAGAAACTAATACAAACACTACAACTTCCCTGGCCGACCACCAGCCGTGAAGGAAGTAATGGTACTCCGCAAATTCACCTGACCTCAGTCACGTGATCAGATGAAGGCCACCACGATCACAAGTTAAATTGTCTGATCAATTGTTTCTTTGTTACACTAACGATTACAGCAGACGTTAACATAATGTATATTACTGTATGAGCCTGATGAAGAAGTAATCGAAAACAATTGTTTGCTCAAAGCTTCGTGTTTTGTTTATCTTTCGAAACTTGACGTAACAAATGGGCATTCTACTTGAATTGAAACTTCAATCTGTTCTGCGCGCGCACAAGGGGTGGATGGACACGTGGCACCCGTGCACAGTGTACGGTGGCCAACAGTCGGGGACAAAATTTGCACCTACTAAGCGCAATGACCGCGGATGGATTGCTGGGGTATTCCGTTCTAAGGGGCAGTTACAATAAGGAAAGATGTGCGCGCTGGTTGCGGCAAATGCTTGATACGGAAGGTAGACATTTGTCTGACAGCTGTGTTCTTGTTTGTGATAACGCTCCATGTCACACTAATCTGGAGCGTATTTATCAAGAGGAAGCTTACACCTCGGGAACACTGGTACGGCTCGCACCGTATTCTCCACAACTGAACCCCATTGAAGGGATTTGGAAAATCATTAAAACCTGCGTTAAACAAGAAATGAGGAGGAGATATAGCGGAATGTTACAAGGAGCTGCAGCTGGTGTTCTGAGCAAGACGGAGTGGAGGATGAAATTTTTGGAGCAGGTTGTTGTGGAAGCACGCGCTTGCGTGACGCTGAGCCACTGTCAACAAATGGTGCATCATGTAAGGCAAAAGTATGCCGCTGTTTTCCGCATACTTTATCTGTAAATACTTCAACATCACTGATAAATTGCACTCTAACTGTCACTGTTGGTTTTATTTTTCAAATATTTGTTGGCCCAACCTAAGTGAGGTTGCACAGTGGCACTCAGTTGCTATTGCTTCCAGTCCTGCGTGGTTTCCTCGGACATGGAGATACTTCGAGTAAGTTACCATGGTAATTGTTTCCTGCTGCGTTAGTAACACGTTGTGATCTGGTGGAATCAGCAGTTGAGGTCACATATTTAGGTTGTGTAGAAACTCAGTGCGGTGGCTACATAGATAGACCGACGATAAATGATCACGAATAGTGCAACTGGAATCCCGGAAGGAGTACATTCAGTCCATCTGTACATTCTGTAATTAAGATGTGTGGACATAGGCCTGAGCGTTACCTGTCATAGCGTCATCGGGCTCGTAAACATGATCTCCTACATTCGGGTTGCACTTATGTCCGCATAGCCCATATGCCGTCATCCGGTCACCGTTATGGCATGGTACATTAGGGTGACGCGGGATTTATGTGCCTACTCAAACAAGTGAGGCAGAAGTGTCGATACAACCACTCATAACCGGCTAGCTGTGAGGGATTAGAAGGAGTCAAAGTAGTATACCGACAGCACTTATGGTCACCGCTGTGCTTGTGATTACACGGCTGGAAGGTTACACCCAGAGGGTATTCACAGAGCCGAGAGATGTCAGCAGGTATACCTGTGGGCGGGCTAGACACGAAGAAAGAAACGGTTGAGGGACTAGTGAAAATTCGCATACAATGGTCCTAACGCAAATGCAGGGGGCGTTAAATGCTTCACCGGCTGCTTGCAAAAAGCAGGCAGACTCAGATGTTGTTGTTAAATGCGATGTGCACGGGAATCGGTACGCAGCAATCGCATACGGATAAAAGGACATCATAGCATCCATCGCAATGAGGCTGGACCTTACCGTTGTGCGATGGTTTGCGTGCCTCAGTGATCCGTTGACCTATGCTGGTTGGTGCTTTTGCAACTTCATAGCCACTCATACCAGATTTGCCAATCGTTAGAAGCCAGCAAATCCCAGCCTCCTGGTACTCCAAGTTGGGGGTTGGAATGTGGATGGCACCTTATTGCTTAAAACGGACTCCTTGTATCCCAGCGCCAAACCAGCTGCCTTGTGGTCAAGTGTTTGAACCAAAGGCTTTGGTTTAGAACCCCAATCGTTCTCCTGTCTAGACCTGGGCAACCTGACAGTATGGTGCCCACGCAATACAATGAACCTTTCCTCAAACAATTTCTTGATGCTCCGGCCACCGCAGAGGAAAAAACAACGGTGTCCTATCTGCTGCATCGAGCAGAGTGGATTGCGCTTTGGATGCTACTGCTCAAGCCTTCCCGTCTTCTTATTCCCCTTCTCGCGCTTTTTTACCCTTATCGTCCAGTTCCAACTTTACTTATATCCCCCTGTTTTCAACCCACCACCTTGCTTCAGTAGTCGCTTGTCTTTCAGTTTCAACTCACAGGTGAACGCGGAGCGTCATTCCTGCACTGTCAACAGGCCCATGTCCAAGCAAGCGGCCAATTCCAGTTCATCGACTTCCATTTGGAGCCCTTGATCCTTCTTCAGATTGGCATGCCTCAATATTCGCACATTGCTTCAGCTCGGTCAACAGGCAGATCTTGCCCGAACATTAGAGACCCTCTCAATCGATATCTGCTGCTTATCGGAGACACGCCTGCAAGACTGGAGCTCTGTACTCACTGCGATCCCTTTCAGGGGACGCAAGCATTGTTTTCCCATTGCGCCTATCCGGTGATGATGCAGCTTCGAGCACCGGCCAAGCTGGTGTTGGTATTGCCCTGAGTCCCCGGACTGAAGCTACTCTGATTGATTGGATTCCAATCAGTAGCCGGATGTGTGCGGTCCGATTGGCTGGCTCGTTCAAAGCTTCGAAATCGCGTGGGACTAACAGGTGTTTATTCGTAATCGTGGCCTATGCTCCGACTAACTCTAGCGATGACTCGGTAAAGGACGACTTCTATCGTCAACTGAACGAGCTCCTTAGCCACAGAAGAAGCTTAGACACTGTAGTGCTGGCCGGGGATCTGAACGCTCAAGTTGGAAAATTATTCACAAATGAGCTGCATCTGGGCGGCCAACATGGTATAGGCTCCCGTAATGATAACGGTGAGCGGTTACTTCATTTGTGTGAGGATGCTCGCTTATTTCTTGCGAGCACTAATTTCAGACACAGCACCCGCCGGAAGTTGACTTGGCGCCCACCAGCCTCGAACCAGCTATGGACGCAAATCGATCACATTGCGATAAGTTACCGATGGAGAGGCTGCGTCCAGAACTGTCGCTCGATTTGGAGCACAGGTGTGGACATCGACCATGCATTTGTTTGTGCTGACCTACGGATGCGCTTTGGCGGACGACCGCTATGATTTTGTGAGCGCATTGACACCGGCCAAATGGCGAAGCAGCACCCAGCATAGGTCAACGGATCACTGAGGCACGCAAACCATCGCACAACGGTAAGGTCCAGCCTCATTGCGATGGATGCTATGATGTCCTTTTATCCGTATGCGATTGCTGCGTACCGATTCCCGTGCACATCGCATTTAACAACAACATCTGAGTCTGCCTGCTTTTTGCAAGCAGCCGGTGAAGCATTTAACGCCCCCTGCATTTGCGTTAGGACCATTGTATGCGAATTTTCACTAGTCCCTCAACCGTTTCTTTCTTCGTGTCTAGCCCGCCCACAGGTATACCTGCTGACATCTCTCGGCTCTGTGAATACCCTCTGGGTGTAACCTTCCAGCCGTGTAATCACAAGCACAGCGGTGACCATAAGTGCTGCTTAACGTAGGTTTTAATGATTTTCCAAATCCCTTCAATGGGGTTCAGTTGTGGAGAATACGGTGCGAGCCGTACCAGTGTTCCCGAGGTGTAAGCTTCCTCTTGATAAATACGCTCCAGATTAGTGTGACATGGAGCGTTATCACAAACAAGAACACAGCTGTCAGACAAATGTCTACCTTCCGTATCAAGCATTTGCCGCAACCAGCGCGCACATCTTTCCTTATTGTAACTGCCCCTTAGAACGGAATACCCCAGCAATCCATCCGCGGTCATTGCGCTTAGTAGGTGCAAATTTTGTCCCCGACTGTTGGCCACCGTACACTGTGCACGGGTGCCACGTGTCCATCCACCCCTTGTGCGCGCGCAGAACAGATTGAAGTTTGTCTCATCCATCCATACTGCTTGCCGTCGTTCAGCCTCCAACCCCATCAGTGTCAGGACCGGGAGGATAAACTTAAGGTCCAACAAGGTCTAGTGGAAAAGTTTTGCTCCAATCCCAAAGTGCTATACAGACACGTAAACAATTTGCGCCGTGTTAAGCCCGGTATTCCTGCGCTGAACACAGCATGCGGGTTAGCCCAAACCGCACAAGAGGCAGCCAACGTCCTTGGACAACAATCTGGCCGTACCTTCCAAAGCGCACAATCATCATACATCATGCCTAAGCAGATAACGCCGCCATCAGGGCTTAATCACATATGGTTCACCTCCGCAGCTTTACTGAAGAGGCTGATGTCTCTGCGCAAGTTCAGCTCCCCGGGTGCGGACGACATTCGTCCGAAGGCGTTGAAAGTTTCTGCCATGAGTTTGGCAGGACCAATGGCAATTTTCTTGCAACGATGTCTGAAAGAGTTGCACGTCCCCACGATGTGGAAGCACGGAATCATCACGCCTATCTACAAAAGTGGTAGCCGTGCTGAACCAACAAATTATCGCCCGATAACACTACTTCCTGTGATCTCCAAGGTTATGGAGTCCATCGTCACTGAGGCTTTAATGGGGTACCTGGAGAACAACAAAATTCTCGTTCCGGAACAGCATGGATTTTGCAGAAATCGCTCCTGTACACCTAATCTCTTGATTGCTCGTGCAAACTGGACGGAATCTGTGGACGCTGGTGCAGAAGTCGACACGCTACTTGGATTTCTCAAAGGCATTCGACCGTATAGACCATCGCATTCTCCTCCACAAACTCCAGAAATATGGAATCGGCGATCCTGTTCTGGGCTGGATAGGAGACTTTCTCGTGAAAGGTCACCTGAACATGGGGGTTAGAAGCTACCTATCAGAATCCATCGAAGTTCAGTGCGGCGTACCTCAAGGCTCGGTACTTGGAACCCGCCTGTTCCTGGTCTTCATAAATGATCCCGCGCGTGTGCTATCTTCTAACTGTTTGCTGTTTGCTGATTATCTAAAGGTATGGCGCACTGTAGCTGCAGTGGAGGATCACACGATCTAACAGGAGGACCTGGACAAAGCATACACATGGTCCATTGAGAACATGCTGCATTTCAAAGTCAGCAAGTGCAAAGCGCATTCTTCCCATAGTCTACGATTTTCTAATGCACCGTCATTAAATCGGACATACGGCCAGGAACGGCAGGCAAACTCGATCCTGCGTAGTCGCTCACCGAAGTGTTATAATTGCCGTTAATGGGGTTTAAGGCCGTCAGGAGAAAGACATTCACCGCACCGGACAGTGTATGGACCAGATCTCAAGCCACATGGAACGGACAACACAGCCGACTACAAAGGTCATGGTGTGAGTGTTTCCGACTCGAGGCGGCATGATGGATATGAACCACAGTGGACCATTGGGTGAGAGCGAAGTTCACGGTCCGGTGTGTGGGAGGACCTTGCGCTTTTAAGGCACCAAATTGTCTGTTGTAACATCTCCCTCTTTGAATAAACGTTCTCCAGACGCATATGAATGAAACGCTGGGTTCACCTGTAAAGTTGCATAGGTTTAGTAGGCCGCGTAGTTCTCCCAGTGACTCCGTCGCATGGCTCTGCGCACGTCTCTGTCGGTTCAATACGCCCCACTATTTTTGGTAGTTCCAATGTGTCCGGCAACTCGAAAGTAGAAGTGATTGCTTGTTCGATCTGTCGTTTCTGTCACTGATAAACGTGCCGTATGACAGACAACGTTCCGACAGTCACCACGTACAGCACAAAGCATATTCTTTATCGTGCCACTGCAGGTTGACAGGTTTGGTGGTTTGGCCATGCATCCAACGCGTACACCGGCTCCCCTAGTAGAAAATCTTTGTTCGCTCCTGACGCCAGTAGCCGTTGCGTAACCTTAGAGAGTACTGCATTAATTGGAGGACGTGTCTCACGCCCAAACATGGCTTCTGCTGGGTATCTGCCGCCTGGTAGATCGGGGTTTTGCTTAGGCCATGTCACTTAACAGGAACAGCTGTATGATATTCACTGCAGGTCCTTCCCCCCACAGCTTTAGAAGTAAATATTTCATGGTATCCATGAATCAATCTGCTTACCCGTTGGACTGTGGATGTTCCGGAGGCTACCGACAGTGCTTGATACAATTACACTGGCAAAAAGCACCAACGTCGTCGGAGATAAATTGCGAGCCGTTATCGGAAACCGAGGTATTTGGTGAACAGAACTGTGCAAATAACTTGTAATTTTCGTACCGTGGTCGCTGTCGTAGTTGTGTTCATCAGGTACACGTCTGGCCAGTTGGTATACGCATCAATCACAATTCAAAAAATGGCCTTGAGTGGGACTAGGGAAATTAAGGTGAATTCTCTCTCATGGCTTAAAGGCTGGCATCCAGGGTTGGATGAATTTGTTTGGAAGTTCAGCTGCTGATGCACATATACTGCATGTGGGGACACAATCATGGATAGCGTCGTTAATCAAAGGCCAATATACGTACTTTCTGGCTGAAGCTTTCATCCGGGATATTCCGGAACAATGTAAGTGCCATTATCTTAATAACCTTGTCATTGAGGAAGTCCTAAAGAATGCTCTGCATAATTCGTTAAACGCGCTTGCGTTGAGCTCCTCCCAGGTAGCCGAGCTGTTGACTTGGACTACGCTGATGATATCGCCTTGCTGGGTGACGGTCCACAGGCCGTCCAATTTGCGATTGAAAAGTCAAAATATGGGATGACTACTTCCATCCAAGTGCAAAGCTATTTCCCAAAACTTTCAGATGCCTGTACCTGCACTCAATCTTGGTTGTGAGAGACTGAAGGTTACGGAGAGTTGTGCCTACCTGGGTAGTTGCATCACAGCCAATGGAGCTATTGGAGACCAAATTTCGTTGCGTATCCCAAGAGCTCGCCTCGCTTTCTCTAAGCTGAAGCACTTGTGGCGCCGCCATGACATCGGTATATCCATCAAAGGACGGGTTTATTGTGCGACTGTCCGAGCTGTACTGTTATACCGTTGCATCCATAGGGCTATCCATAGGGCTCAGGCCACAACAAGTGAAAAATAGGAATAAAAGCTAAAGCAGAATAGGGGAAGGTAAATGGTGTAGGCGAGAAGGATAATTACACCAAGTAAAATATGATTGAGAACTAAACACGAGCATAACAATTCTCTAGCTAGTCGGTCAGGTCAAATATTGTTCGCAGCATGCGTAAAACGACAAAAACAAACGAATAAAAAAATAGCGGGTAGGTGGACAACACTTGAAAGCTCAGAAAAATACCCCTACTTCAATCACAATTTATCAGCAACATCTGTAAAACATCAAAAAAAATAAAAGCCCCCCTAACAACGTAAGACCCATGGTGATCATAAAGCGTTGGCGAAACCAGGCATGCGGGGTCAATGTGGCATCAATCAATAACCCTATAGGTCAGATAGGCCGGCAAAATCTTTGTAGAGTGTTGATCAAAACTTAGCCTAAACTGACGAGAAGCTATTGGGGGCGATCAATATCAAACGTCGGTTCATCAACAGGAGGCTCATCAGGAGGCATTCGGGCAACATTGCTTGCTATCTTTGCCCTTGTACAGTGGTAGCACAAGGGCATCTTTCAGCTCAGGAGGCACCTCCTCCTCAAACCACACGCGTTGCACCAAGTGGTGCAGCGCAGTCAACAACGCGGGTCCACCGTGTTTCAATACTTCAGGTGGGATCCCGTCACCTCCGGCACATTTGCCGTTTCGCAGCTGAGCAAATGCTCCATGCGTCTCATCCAGTGTCGGCGTATCCGCCAGATCCGTCTTCACATCGTGCTGCTTTAGGCCGTTCAATATAAACCAGTCGATCTCTGAACGGTTGTTCAGGAGACAGTCAAAGTGATTCTGCCAGAGCTGCATTATGTCTGCATCTGGGTGCAGGTAGCGCCTGAACTACCAGCGATCAGTGTCCTCAGAGGCTCCATTCTCGGTCCATACACCGCTTTCAAGGAGTCAAAGAATTCCTTGTGTTGGCGGCGTTCGGCGTAGCATTCCATCTGTTTTGCCTTCTCCGTCCACCATGCATTTTTAATGCGAAGGAGCTCACTGGTCAGTCGCCGTCGAAGATTGCGAAACTGACTACTATTCCTCAAGTCACTAGGGTCTGCCACATGTGCAGCAAATGCTGCTTTCTTCTCTGACACCAATGCGCCGATCGTCGCATTGTTGTCATCAAATCAATCAGGCCGCTTACAGTTTGCGCGCCGGATGGTCTCCTCGGCAGCAGCTGTCACCTGGTCGCAAATGTGGTGCCACAGGTCGCCCCCTGTGGCTATGCAGTCCACATCACCACACAGGCGTGCAGCCATCGCCTTCTCCAGCTCAGTACGTTTCGCCACAGTACCGAGGGAGAGAATGTTAACTTTAAGCCGATTCACGGCGGGAGTGCAATACATCGATTTACGAAAATATATGTACAGTTAAGCCCGAACCAATTTATGATCATTGCCACACTCAGCTCCACGCAGTACACGTGTCATGCGCACTTCACGCAGTTCACGCTGACGTACGATGACATAGTCGAGCAGGTGAGCGTGACCACTCCGTGGGTGCGTTCACGTTGCTATATCACTCGCACTCAGTGCAAACCGAGTGTTCGTGATCGTCAGGCCGTGAGTGGCACACAGTGAGAGCAGCCTGTCACCGTTCGCATTCGCTGAACCAATGCCATGCGCACCGATAACATCTGTCCACGCTGATGCATCACGCCCAACGCGCGCGTTGAAATCACCCAGCAGAAATAGTCGGTCGCTCCTCGGCACAGACCGTATCACCGGGAGGATAGCTCAGTGTAGAACTGATCACGCGTGTCATCAGGATAACACATGGTCGGACCGTACGTGCTTATAAAAGTAGCAAACTTACCTCTTCCGAGTCGTAGGCGAACAGTCATCAGTCGCGCGCTGATGCCCGTTGGTTCACCCACCAGCTGGCCATGGAGGCGATCGGATATTGCAAATCCGACCCCATGTTCACGTGGTGCTGAGGCGGCGTTGCCCACCCAGTAGAATGTGTAGCCAGCACCTGCTTCATGCAACTTACCTTGCTCAGCGAGCCGAGTTTCACTGAGCGCCGCAATATCGATGTGGTAGCGCGCCAGCTCCATTGCGACCAGTGCAGTGCGTCGCTCCGGGCGCTCGCTCGAGTTCCGGTCCAGTAGTGTGCGCACGTTCCAGCACCCGATGCTGAGTGCTTTGCGCGCAGGCATACGATTGCATTGGTGGGCAATCGCACGCGAGGTGGTCGTTGTGCTTCGGAGGTTTGCTTGAGGGACTCCACCCGGAGCCTTTGGCTCAATAGCCTGACCCACAAGGCAGTGGGTGGTTTGGAGGTTTGCTTGAGGGACTCCACCCGGAGCCTTTGGCTCAATAGCCTGACCCACAAGGCAGTGGGTGGTTTGGAGGTTTGCTTGAGGGACTCCGCCCGGAGCCTTTGGCTCAATAGCCTGACCCACAAGGCAGTGGAGAGCAGATCCAGCTCGGGAATGTGATTGCAGAGACAGATTGGGATCTGCTTGACGGCCGTCACACGCAGCCTTTGAGGTTCTGGAACAATTATCATATGTTTTTGCGACCGTAGTTGGATACGCACCTGCGACCACGGCCAGACGCAGGTGGGTTTTTGGCGGGTTTGCACCAATTTGACCAGGGGGCTGCCTGGCTTGAGGCGGGCAGTAGCAAACCATTGAACACCCGGAGGTGTCCTCCCACCGTCAGAGACAATGCGTGGTCACTCGTGCTCTACGCCAATCGAGCATTGAGAATATAACCCGTAACCTGTTGTCTCCCATGGCTAGGTTTTACGGGAAGTGGGCCATCGACCACTTCCTAACCTCCGGAGAGGATGGACTAGGATACTGCCAGGGCGCCCAATCCTGACAGGAGAACGACTCGGTTCCTCAGCCAAAGCCTTCGATTAAATGAACACCCGAAAGGCAGCGGTTCTAGCACATGGTCAGTTAGCTGACTCATGCGGATTGGTGTCCTGGATCTTAGCAGGGAGATAGGGCGAAACCTAACTCCCACCCAGCGGTCGCCACGTGGAGGCGCCCAGGACATGAGACTATGGCGCAACAGTAGCAGCAGTGGGTAGACCATCTGTCAGGATCTAGCCACCACCAGCCTCAGCGCACCATAGGCTCTCCCGCC
>CALYDF020007410.1:0-12535 GCA_944474145.2 Dicrocoelium dendriticum | reverse complement strand
GAGTGAAAGGTGTGCCCGAGAAATATGTAAATATTATCCAAGCATTGCATGCGCGTAGCACGGGCAGAGTGAAGGCTTACGGCAAGCTGTCGCCACCCTTTAATATATCCAGCGGTGTGAGACAAGGATGCCCGCTGTCACCTTTCCTCTTTAACTTCGCTATTGACGAAGTCATGGAGTTTGCATTTACAGGACATGACTTGGAAGGTGTGGAGCTACTCCCAGGAGAAAGACTTCTTGACTTGGAGTATGCAGACGACATTGCCCTCATCTGTGACAACTCCGAGACGTTCCAAGCCGCGCTGGACAGATTAGCACTGGCTGTCAGTCGCTTCGGGCTTTGCTTTGCACCATCGAAGTGCAAAGCGTTCCTGCAAGATTGGCAGGGATCGCCTCATGCGCTGACCCTTGGTGGGGATCAGCTAGAAGTTGTTCAGAAATTCAATTACCTGGGAAGTTGTATCAGTGCCCTTTGGATCGAAGACGAGATCACGAACCGTATAGCGAAAGCTCGAAGTGCTTTTGCTAACCTTCGCCACCTATGGCGGCGGCGCGACATCACTCTCGCCCTGAAGGGTAGAGTGTACAACGCAGCGGTACGTTCGACCTTACTGTATGGTTGCGAAACCTGGCCCTTAAGGTCGGCGGACATGAAGAGGCTAGTTACGTTCGACCATCGGTGCCTTCGCAGTTTAGCTCACAGCTGGTGGGAACACCGCGTGAGTAACGAGCGTGTTCGATGCATTGTTTACGGCCCAGGAAAAGGATCTGAACCGCTCAGCTCCGTTATTTCCCGTACCAGGCTCCGATGGCTCGATCACATGTTACGCATGCCAGCCCACCGAATCCCTCGACGTGCGTTGTTTGCTCACCAGGGATGTGGGTGGAAGAAGAGGAGAGGTGGCCAAGCGATCACCTGGTCCAGAGGAATGAAGTCCCTCACTTAGGAGCAAGCCTCGGTTGGAGCGTCACGGCTCCCTGGTTGGGGTCCAAAAGACGGTGAACACGTTTGGCTGGATACACTTGCTGACACGGCAAGGAGCCGACCTCAGTGGCGTTCCTGCTGGGAGTTTCTTTGCCCTCCCCATCCCTTTTAACCTCCCCCTCCATGTACGATCTCATTTCCTAGGGTAAAACATAATAATTTTTTCTTTTTGCCTAGTAGCTGGCTGGAAGCTTACCGGAACGATGCCTATCCGTTGCTGGTAGCTCAGCTGGCATGCAACTGTTGTATCTATTATTTCCTTTATGTACTGTATTATATGTATGTACGTATTTCCTTCATGTATTGCGGCACAATAGCGGAGGTGTTTTCCCACCTCTAGCTGATGTGTATAATGATGATGATGATAGCTTTTTGGGGGCTTTCTCAGCCTGACGGGAACAGCCCAGATCTTCCTGCACTATCACGCCTAGATCGCATTCCGTTGAAGTGCATTGTAATATTTGATGCCCCAGTCTGTATTCGCAAGTAGTTTTATGGCGCATGCTCTACACCTTGCACTTCGTATCGTTGAACTGAAGCAGATTGTGAGTCGACCATTCGTAGACCCCGTCAAGATCACCCTGAAGTGTTGCATTGTTGCTGATTGTTCTAAAGGCTCGCCATATCTTGAGATCATCAGCGAAGATTAAGGAGTTGGAGGTGATCACTGTCGCCAGATCGTTTAGGTAAATCAGGAATAGTTGTAGACCAAGTACTGAGCCCTGCGGCACTCCGCACTTAACGTCCATTGGGTCAGAGGTGACGCTGCGAACTCTTACATTTAGATGTCGTTGAAGCAAGAAGTTACCTATCCAACCGAGGATTGGGTCACCAATCCCACAACACTGCAGCTTGTGAAGGAGGATACGGTGGTTCAGACGGTCGAAAGCCTTTGAGAAGTTCAGATATACTGCATCAACACCTACGCCGCTGCCAACTGTCTCACTCCAACTGGATCTACCAAGTAGCAAGTCTGAAGTGCAAGATCGGTTCTTTCGAACTCTATGTTGTTCTTGTGCTATGATATTGCGTTCCTCCGAGAAGTTCATCAGCGCTTCGGCAACAATCGCTTCCATGCTTTTGGAGAGCACCGGAAGTAGTTATCGGGCGATAGTTGGCTAGATCTGTACGACTTCCTCCCTTATGGATGGGAGTGACGATGCCTTGCTTCCACATTGTTGGCACTCGTATCTCATCGAGGAATCGTTGGAAGAACTTGCAGAGGTGGTCCGCCAGGTTTACTGCAGCCAATTTCAACGCCTTCGATGTATATTACCAACGCCGGGAGAGGTATGCTCACGCAGGGCAATTAGCCTATTCATAACATCCGCCGTCGTAAACATGATGTGGCTAAGCCCTGGTGGTTGTACAAGGATCGGGAACAGTGTATGCGGCGATGTCGTGCTCTGGAAGTTCGGGGCGAATTGTTGACATGGGGCATTGGCCGCCTCGGTTACGATTTGTGCGAGTCCACATAACGTGTGTAAGGCAGGAATTCATCGCTGCACTTTGCGGAGCTTGTTTATGTGTCTGTATAGGAGCTTGGGGTTAGAAAGGAATATCTCAGCTAGATTCTGTTGGTGCTATATTTTATCTTTGCGTACCAGGTTTACGCAGTGAATCCTTTAGATAGTGTAAGCTTCCCAGGTTTCGGCACTCGATGACTCCTTGGATCTTCGCCAGAGTAAATTCCTCGTAATGGTACACTTCCGCGTCCTGCTGCGTATGAATGATTTTACTGTCTTCGCTTGCGAAGGTCTTTTCCTAGAAGCAATAGTTACTAACGTGTTGAACTGGTGAGCAACTTCAGACAGGTCGACATCGGGGGATCGTTCTGCTAGAAATGCCCAGCTTGTAGCATTTGTAAGTTTGATTAGAGCGCCGTAATCCGTAATGAGCTGACACTTCTCGGTGTTTTCTGAGGAATACTCTGCACAATAGATGTACTTGAACATGAGGGTTGCATGGTCGCTACGGCCTAAAGGACTCTCTATCGATACCTTTTCGACCATAAGCTCTTCATTGGTGAACACGACATCCAGGGCACCCGGTTTGTTTCCCGTCCTAAATCTTGTGGGAGATGTGATGTGGTTGTAGAGTGGTAGTCCACTTATTAACTCCTGTACTTCTATTTTGAAGTGTTCGTTGATACAGGCTGGGATTTCGATGGTATGAATATTGAAGTCACCAACCAGGAGAATGTGGCTGTACGACTGCGAGAGAATGGTCTTCCTTGTGGAGGCTAGGCGGTTGTCCATTTTCAAAGTAGCCGACAGAGAGCGATACACTACACCCAACAAACGTGCGTCCTCACGGCTTAGGTGAAGATGACACCAAAGCGCATCGACAATCTGAACCTCTGGGTCATCGATGAGATCAATGTGTAGTTCGCTGCGATAATAAAGTACTACTCCACCTCCGCTACTTGATCGATCGTTGCGTAGAATAGACATCCCAGGTAGTGCGATTTGTGCATCAGTGATCGCTTCATTCAACCGGGTCTCGGTTATCAAAACGAGGTCCGTTGACATCGAGGCCTGACGCAGGCGAATCTCCGTCAGTTTGCTTAAAAGACCTTGTGCTTTGGTATAAAAACAGGAGAGAGATTCATATGTTAGAAGGTTATTTGTGGATGCAGGAAACAGGTTTGAGACTTGGCCGACCCTCTTGAGGTCGGCTGCTACTAGTTTTTCTGAATTGTCTTGGGCTCGCAAAAATGACTTGGAATAACTCTCTGCATCATGTGATCAGGTTAATGATGACCCCGATGGTCAGTCACGTCCTGCAGCGTCTCGCCGGATGCTATGACGGCAGTCGATCAGGCTCTGTGGTGGACTCTGCAACAACGGTTGTTCTCACTGAGTTGGTTCTATCCATGGAGTAACCAGTAGCCTGTGGTTGTAATCATGCTGTTTTTAGTTGAATTTCTGTTGGTATCATGTTCCGGAAGTTACCCCAACACTCTAGAACTATCTGTAACGTTAGCTTAGACGGTAAGACCAACTTCTGCGACGTAGGACCACACAGGCTGCTCTCCGTGGGCCACTCACGGCCTGACGATCACGAACACTCGGTTTGCACTGAGTGCGAGGGATATAGCAACTTGGACGCATCCACGGAATGGTCACGCTCATCTGCTCGACCATGTCATCGTACGTCAGCGTGATATGCGTGAAGTGCGCATGACACGTCTACTGCGTGGAGCTGAGTGTGGTACTGATCACAAGTTGGTGAAGACCAAACCGTACATATATTTTCGTAAATCAATGCATTGCACTCCCGCCGTGAATCGGCGTAAATTTAACATTCTCTCCCTCCGTACCGTGGCGAAACGTACTGAGCTAGTGAAGGCGATGGCTGCACGCCTGTGTGATGTGGACTGCATAGCCACAGTGGGCGACCTGTGGCACCACATTCGCGACCAGGTGACAGCTGCTGCCGTGGTGACCATCGGACGCGGAAACCGTAAGCGGCCTTATTGGTTTGATGACAACAATGCGATGATTGGCGCATTGGTGTCGGAGAAGAATGCAGCATTTGCTACACATGTGGCAGACCCCAGTGACTTGGGGAAAGTAGTCGGTTTCGCAAACTTCGACGGCGACTGACCCGAGAGCTCCGTCGCATTAAAAATGCATGGTGGACGGAGGAGGCGAAGCAGATGGAATGCTACTCCGAACGCCGCCAACACAAGGAACTCTTCGACTCCTTGAAGGCGGTGTATGGACCGAGATTGAAGACGCTGAGGACGCTGATCGATGGTAGTTCAGGCGCTACCTGCACACAGACTGCAGACATAATGCAGATCTGGCAAAAACACACTTGAACAACCGTTCGAAGATTGGCTGGCCGAAGCTGAACCGTGTGAAGCAGCAGGAAGTTAAAGTGAGTCTGGCGCACACGCCGACACTGGATGAGACGCAGAGAGCACTTGCTCAGCTGCGAAACGGCAAGTGTGCCGGAGCCGATGGGATCCCGCCTGAAGTATTGAAACACGGCGGACCCACGTTGTTGACTGCGCTGCACCACTTGGTCCAACGCGTATGGATTGAGGAGGAGGTGCCTCCTGAGCTGAAGGATGCCCTTGTGCTACCACTGTACAAGGGCAAAGGGAGCAAGCAATGTTGCACGAATTATCGTGGCATCAACTTGTTGAGTTGTGTGGGCAAGGTGATTTCCCGAATCTTGCTCAACCGCCTCGTCAGTCAGGTTGTGGAACCGAACGTGACGGAAGAGCAGTGTGGATTCCGTTCGGGTCCCAGCACTATAGATATGGTGTTTGCGGCTCGTCAGTTGCAGGAGAAGTGCAGAGAACGACACCAGCCATTGTACTCGCTTTTTGTTGATTTCACCAAGGCATTTGATACGGTGAACCGCGAGGCATTGTGGCTGGTGTTGGGTAAGTTTGGTTGCACGCGTAAGTTTGTAAGTCTAATTGAATGTCTGCACAGTGGTATGCGAGCGAGGGTGCAGCTGAGTGGAGAGACCTCGGATGACTTTGCAATTGTCTCTGGTGTGAAGCAAGGCTGTGTCTTAGCTCCTGCCCTGTTTAATATCTATCTTCATACAATGTTGTCTTGTGCTTTTGATGCCGCTTGTGCTTACGGTGTTCGTGTGGAGCACCGTATTGATGGTGGGTTGCTGAACATCCGTCGTTTCGGTGCGAGAACCCTAGTCTGTGAGACAACTAGCCGTATGTTACTATTCGCTGACGGCTATGCGTTGTTTGTACACAACGTGGATGAGTTGCAGCACATGACTAGTGTTCTGGCTTCGACACGACCAAATTCGGGCTCACCATCAACATAAGCAAAGCTGTTTATCTCTTTCAGCCTTCACCGGAGGTGCAATCTTCAATATTGCCGCAAATCAGCATTGCTGCTGAAGTATTGAAAACCACCTCCCGCTTCTGCTACCTAAGAAGTGTGATGTCGACTGATCAGCAGCTACACAGTGAGCTGCGTATCCGCGTGTCGAAGGCAGCAGCGGCATTCGGGAAGCTTTATCACCGAGTGTGGAACAACCATCAGCTTACCATTGGCACGAAGCTGATGGTGTACCAATCCATGGTGCTGTCCTTTCTTCTATACGGCAGTGAAACGTGGACGATGTACCGGCGGGATGTGCGATATCTCGAGCGGTTCCATCAACAGTGAGACGATTTCTGCACATCGGTTGGTGTGACAGAGTTGCAGACACGGACGCGTTGCGCCGAAGTGGGATGTATGCAGTGGACTGCATATTTTTGCTGAGACACCTTAGGTGGCACGATCATGTGTGGCGTATGGATTGGACGCGGATACCGAAGCGGCTATTTATGTTCAGCTGAGTGTTGGGATGCGGCTTGTGTGGAAACCGAAGCTTCGTTACCAGGACATGATCACAGTGAGCTGCTCACGTTCTAATCTTGATTGTAGTCATAGGAATCGAAGGCGGTTGATCGGCGTGCATGGCGCGATCTTATTACGAATGTAGTTGCCGAGGTGCAGGAGAAAGACCTCATGCATGCGGAGAAGAAGCGGGAAATGATGAAGCGGTAGGCGCCGATGAGTTGTACTCCATCGACATGGATCGCATAGTGCTGTAGCACTTACGGTCGCGATTGCCTTAGTCAGGCAGGCCTAGTGAGCCATAAGCGAGGCCACTCGGCGCCACCAACTAAAGCACGACGGGTCCTGCGGAGAACGTAAGCAGAACGGGCGCAACGTTTGCAGTTACGCTGCATTCCGTTTACCAACGGCTTGCTTGCATGCTGGGTCTTTTTATTTCAGGTGATGGGTTTGCAATATTATCTCTTTAATGTCTACCTGAACTATCTTCGGTACATTGGGACAGGTCGCTTTAGCTTACTGTAGTTAATTTCGATAACATTTTCGCGTTTGTGGCTTTATCATAAAATAGATATTCTGACGACTTGAAAGTATGGCGGATTATTTGGCAACCAATCTATTTCATGTGCTCACTTATTGTCAGCATATCTGCATATCAGCATATCAGCACGAAATATTCGATTTATTTTGTTTGATATTGTCGTTCCAAGTGATTGGCTATTGCTTGATATCCACGGTGTGGCTGCGCTTAATGTGCATGTTGACAAGGTGCCTACCTGTCTATTACCCACTACCTCCTCCATACTGGCTCCAGGAGACAGTTGGCCGTTGCTGGAGAGGATGGGGTGCACGGTCCTTGTGGCCGTGCTAGGCTCTAAGAGTGGTTCCACGCACTCAGTGTGGAGCGGACTACGATCCAGCCACCGCCTTGTGTGCGATTGATTCCCAAATACAGCGTGCTTGTGTTTGCCCGTGAAGGAGTTTGGGCCGGCTCCGTTGAGGAAATGTGGCTCCCGTCCACATGCCTCCCGGTCCTATTCCTTCGGGTTTACACTGGATATGGGTGTGTGGATGGAGCTGTGGGTTGTGCAGGGCAAGCCATCCATGGTCCCCTTTGTAGGTGCAGTCGTCCTGTGTCTGGCCACAGTAACAGGCAAATCCGAAACCGGATGCCGCCAACCATGTACGTCCCTGGGACCTTTGTGGATGCTAGTTAGAAACACTTGTAAGCGCCACACTTCAGTCTGATAGACTGATGGCATTTTCACTCGCGTGACACCATTATCTGCTGGCTAGATATCTAACTGGGGCCCGCCCAAATTACAAGTCGCCCTAACATCTGTTCGTGTCACACTACGTTCTCACTTGACAGATGAAGCTTATTACGTTCCTTCTCGCGTGACACGGACTTATTGCGGGTTGCAATATGGGGTCAATATATCGCATCTCAAGTGCATTTAAATTATATATATATATATAGTCAGCGGTAGTAGTGATGACGCCGCTAGTGTGAATGGGCTGCGTTCACTACTGGCTACCAAGCGCATGCTGCTTACAATATTCCACATTCGATTTTGCATTCGGTTGGAACGAATTGGGTGTAAGGATCAACAATTAGACCTGGAATCCAATAAATCTACAACGCTTCCTCGATTTGGAATGTAGTTTGGAAATTCGGTGTTCAAGGTCCAACAATTTTCGTTGCAAGCACTCACACATTGGCTCGTCTGTGTGATTTGCCTCCGTTTTACTAGGACTGAGGTATGCACATATTGCACTTGACTTGTCTTTTGTTTAATTGTACCGTAGTTAACGTCTTGATTGGACCAGGGCGTCTTTACGTGTTACTCGAGACTCCCAATGAGTCTGTCGTTTGCATAAATAGCTTATCGCCACAGCAGAGTATACAGCCACATCTGTCGACGGTTGGGGAATTGGATGTTATGCAGGCTACTTCTTGTAAATTGACTAAAAGAGTTTGAACACTTTTTTCGTAAACCGAATGTAGGACAGGATGCAGTGGGATTTGCTAGATATCTTTTTTCTGTTATCGCGTCATTGCGGTTATCAGATAATCTGTGATATTACCGCCTTCTAACGCATAAAGCAGATGCTCTATTTGCGACACACACACTAACGATAAGACACCACTGTTTTATTGTACCTTTTATTTGTGTATCATTCCACCCGGTAACCGTATTGCTGCATTTGTTTCCCCTTTTCTCTATCTGTCTCTACCTATTGTTGATGCAGACACTTCTGACTAAATTTATAGCTGCCATTTTTAGGTTAACGCTTAAATGTTAACTAACCAACGACAATCTTATTGGTTGCTTAGGGAATTATATGTGAGATCTTCCAGCACTAGTGGAATTTGGTTGTTATTCTTTCATTCAATTCATACTCGCGCACATTCATAGTGTTATTGCTCATGAGCGTTTGTGGTAGTTCATACACAAGTGTGAATAAATGTCCTTTCGCAACACTGCAGTATTGCAACTCGAACCAGGGATCTTTGGTATGTCAACTGATACCTCATGTTGAATGACTAAGTGGAAGCCAGTTAGAAACACTTGTAAGCACCCCACTTCAACCTGACAGACTGGTGGCATTTTCACTCACGCGACACCATTATCTGCTATCTCGATGACTAAATGGGACTGGACAAAATTACAAGTCCCGCTAACATCTGTTCATATCTCGATACATTCCCACTTGACAGATGGATCTTATTACATTTGTTATCGTGTGACATCGTGACTTATTGCGGGTTACAATATGAGGTCAATGTATTCCATCTCAAGTGTCTCTGTACCTCCCGTTGTATTGCTGCCGCCTTCAGGTAAACGCACTGAGATTCAGACAAATCATCAAGGTTGATTCCGGAACAGCGGCAACATGTTGTGACATCCAAATCGAAATGCTTGGGTACAGGTAGCATTCTAGACACTGACGAGTTGGTCGAGGTATGCCAGCGGTCCGAACAAATGACCAGGGGGAAATAAATAGTAACACATGACGGACTGCCTGGTGGATCTACATCCATCCGGAATCTCGCTCACATCGGACAAGAGACGATTATAACTGTCTCTGGTTTTATCATACGACACGGATAGTCTGAAGTGGACATAATGGCACCATTTCCTTGCTAACTTGAAAAGTTGCTTACTTCATCTCCATCATTTTCTATGTGTCATCCGTATTCTATATCACACATGTAAGCCGCGTTTGGGTACAGGTTCATTCTAGAATGATTAACTACTGACTTGGTGCAATGAGGTATCTTTATTGCACATGTCTAGAACGAATGAGCCACAGCTAACCTAACTTTATTGGGCTTATTTAGCTCGGTTGTATTTCGCGACGAGTTCACGTGTTGCAATGTTGTACTCATCATGACCTATACTATGCTATTCTTGCTACCTTCTCAAGTGGAGTCTAGTATGGTGACATACCGAGACGGTGAGCTACGGTATCTTTCTCCTCGTATTATTATTATTATGCTGCCGCGATTCACATCACTATGTTAACTCCGTGATATTACTCACCAGACTATGCTATGTACATTCTGCTTTTTGAAATCGATTTGTAGATTACATAACTGTAGCTTGACCAGCTGCTCAATGCTAACTTGCATGACACTTAGAGCGCCGGTGCATCGCAGAAGAGAAATTTTCCTGGAAATTCTGTGGCAAGTGAACAATCCCGACAGTTAACCGACTAGCGATGACCACGATGTCTCCAGTTCATGTTCCACTCCGCAGGCTAGTGATGAGAGTGAGCATAGTTATAGTTCCAGTTGTCCATCAGCCATACTGAATTTACCGGGGCTTATGAAAACACATGTACTAAACGGATGGAAGGCAGACGCGCAGAGATGCCTACCAGAAGTTGCGTTGCACATGGACAATCTTTTGGAAGGACTAAGTAAAATGTTGAACCTAACGGGAATGGTACGTCAGTGCGTTAGTATATTACATCGGAAAGGAATCGAGGCAGAGCGACAATCCTTTTATGAGCACCAAATGGCTGCACCCGAGACGTATGATATAGACCGTTAGTAAATAGCTTATGGCCACAGTAGAGTACACGTCGGTAGGTACAACCGGCTGAGTAGTTGGACATTTACACAAAAATTGCAAACTCTGTTTGGAAAGTCGCATGTTTGACAGTGGGCAGCAGGACTTAGTTTATGTCACCTGTTAATACCAAAGGGTGCGCAACAATCGTTCTTTGAGTAGGTGCACATACCTCAGGCAGCAGATGACCGAATCGGTCGGAGACACAGAGAGCCAGAAGTGGACAATGCATCGCATTCACACGCTGTGTGATCATCTCCCCCATCAGCTACTCAAATCAGACTGTACATGTAGAGGGCAACACCTAAGTGCATACTATTTCACTGCACCAGTAATTTAGTTATCATTCTACCTAGCAGTTGCTTCCCTATTGCTATATTCGGTTCCTTCAAACATGCATGCCCTTGATTTAAGGCGGTCACGTCTAAATGTTGAAGAAAACATCAACAGTTCGTGTTGGGTACTTATTCTCATGCCTGCGAAAGTGGTTGTTAGCCTGACCTCCAAACCAAACCCATACACGATTGTCATACCATTGATCATGATGTCTAATGTGTCTCTATCCAGTTTGTGACAGCTCACACTTAAGTTTGGATAAATGCATGTGCATTTGTTGTATTCGAACTGCCATTGGATACGGATGACGCCAATCCATGTACCTATGTATACCGAATGAATTCGACGAGGATACTCATACCGCATTTGTACGACTAACTTAGTGCATGGAACCGCACTTGAGCAAACTGGAAATAACATTACCAGAACATGAAGAAGGTGAGTTTATGACAAACTCATGTTGATTTTCAGGTGTAGAGGAATCCAAGGCAAATCTGATCGATACGAACTCCGTAGACTGATTAAAAAGACGGTTGCTCAGATTTAGGAGAAGGTCCTATTTTTCACGCGGAATAGAAGCTTGATGCGTACACACCCATTCGATTTACTAATCCAGGCCAATAAGGCGGCGTATGTGGTACGTTTGCCTGCGTGGTGAGTAATCTTGCATTTCAGAGTAGATGTTGTTTGAGCTCACTGGTGTGGATGCACTTGATGTGAATGATGACAAGGTGCCTACCTGTCTATTACCCACTACCTCGTCCATACTTGCTCCAGGAGACAGTTGGTCGTCGCTGGAGGGGACGGAGTGCACCGTCCTCGTGACAGTGCTAGGCTCAAAGAGTGGTTCCATCCTATGTGGAACGGGCTACGGTCCCGCCACCGCCATTTGTATGTCTGGTGTGCATGATTTCCCAATTAGGCCGGAATGCTTCTGTTCTGCTTGTTGAAGGAGTGTGGGCCGGCTCCGTTGATGAAACGTGATTTCCATTCGCATGCCTCCCGGTCTTATTACTTCGGGTTTACACTGGATATGGGGCGGGTGGGTTGAACTGTGGGTGTTGCAGCGCAAGCAACCCATGGTCCCCTTTGTAGGCGCAGGCTTCCTGTGGCTGTCTCCATGGAGGCCACAGTGACAGGCAAATCCGTATACGGATGCCGCCGTACCATATATATATATATATATATATATATATATATATATATATATATATATATATATATATATATATATATATATATATATATAATGTATTCACGGTCTGTTAACACACATTGTGCCATCCGAACCATGGCAGAAGCAAAAAATGAAGAAGATAGAAACACGAAATGCGTTAAAAAGGGAAACGAATTTTGTTGGTTGTACACACGCTATTTTGAATTTTCTGTTTTTGTTTCGTGTGTTTTTGTGTGCATTAAAGGGGGGGATAAAGTGGCAGAACAACATTGACGCCACGAATCAGTTGCGGACCATGACATCCAATGTTTCCAATCATTGAGTTTCCGCATCTCGTGGTCCCCAGCCTTGAAGACGGACTGGTCCGACTACCACCGAACTTGAGGTTACCTTCCTCATGCTCCTTCTCCACGTCATTGGCTGTCCACAGCCATTCGTTCCCCGTGAGTGCAAATTACGCTCGAAGTGGAAGCCGATGGACTGGCATGCGCAAAAAGTGCCCGAGCCAACGCATACGATTTTGGAGAACAACGTTCAGAAGACTGGCAGTACTGGCTCCAAACACTCGGTCTCGGACCTCTGTGTTGCTTACGTGGTGTTGCCACCACACTCGAGCAATCCTTCGTAG
>CALYDF020007409.1:0-12494 GCA_944474145.2 Dicrocoelium dendriticum | reverse complement strand
TATAATAGGGACTGTCTGGTGTGATGCATAGGCTGCCTTCCTGAATGAAAATCCTCGTTGTTGTACGGTACGGCCTAGTGAGGTACCGACATGTCATTCGTAAATCGAGATGTTTACCTGCGTGGGTATAACTTAGGAGCCAATGACTAACCACCCGTGGTGGTACGCTTTCCGCACAAGAAGCAGCGCGTGGGCTGTTTTACTTATGGGATATAAGTTCATTCTCGTGCATCAGCAACACCACACGTCAAATAAGCTTTAGCGGTTGTACCTTCTGAGTACAAACGGACACCCTTTCGTAGCTCCTTTTAAAACTCATTGATGCCGTTCGCAAGGGTTTGATTACATTGATAGGTTTAGATGGATCACAGTGAAGCCGAAGGACAAACACGCTGCTTTGACTTTTTGTCAGCCGACGAAGTATGGGTCGCAGTTGCACTTTTGAGTTACGGAGCTTTCACTCCGCTTACGCGCATTTGTATATTCCGAGAGCTAGACTGCCCGGATGCCTTTGACCACAATCCACGACGCGTTCTCTGCACCCTTGCTTGTGCGCTGGAAAAAGAACAGAGGGTTACTCGTCATAGTCCAGGCATAATTTGGTAATTTATCGTGAGCGCGTCAAACGTAAAGCAGCAAAATTCTTCGTTGCGCTGCCAAGAGCGTAGCAGGAAGGTAAGTGTCACGGCATACTTCCTCAATTTTGCTTCGCTGAATGCCGAGGTGTTGGTTGGTTGTGCCCATGTTTACTGACATAACCTATGCATTTTTGGTAAACGGCCTGCAATACCTTATGAGGCCGTTTGCCCAAGTCACAGCATAGCACATACTATGCTTCGCAGCTAAAGTTGTATAACGATGTAAACGTTGTAAGTAGAATCAAAATATAGACACTAGTACGTTCGCAAACGTTACGAATTCCGCGCGCCTGGTGATGCATACCGCACTGGTAACAAGCCATGCAGTGTAGCATTCGTCCACTTGCCGATTCCGATAACTTCCGTGTCCAGGACTTGAGTGCAGCGTAATGGACAGAGGGGCTGAAAGGCCCACGAGATAATTCTCAGGCTGCTGGACAACGACCTAGGAATAGTCCTAGCTGTATGGAGGTTGTCTGTGTTGCAACTGTTGGAATGATAAACACCACAGTCACGGCTGCTGACGTTGGACAGAGTTTGTGGCGGCTGGATGAATGGCGTGCACGTACACATGAGTAATGACTACTTCATGATAATAAAGACGAACTGGGTAGGTAAAGATAAGAGGAGACAACAACTGCAAGCTAAGCCACCCTCAACGACATCACGCATTTTGAAGTGTTCTGGCAACAGCTCGACGCTCTACAAGCAACAGCTTATCGTGGGTATTTAATAAATTGTGAATAACACGGTCGGGCCGCACAGACGACCGATTCAGAAGAAAGAAGAACAAGCCGTTTCAGTACATTAATTATAATATTCGAAACTGATTCTGCGTGTTAAATTGATATTATACATTATGAAAACATATAGCTTTATACCTATGCCCATACGTCAGTCTGCTGACAGTGCAATTTCGTTCTGTCGGAGGACTCCGGTCAGCCTGGCCGTTCTGACATGGTTAATGCAATAAAGCAGACTCGCTAAGTTATGGATCTGCCCGACCTAAATAAGCTTTCATGTACATAACAAAATAAATATTTTTTCTAGAATTCATCAAGGCATACCAACTCAGGTGTGAGCAAACTTAGCGACAGCCGTGAGATAGCAAATGTTATGCTGAAAGTTTCATATGTTCTAGTAAACTGGTCCGTAAAATGGCTAGCGAAATGCTCTGTAAGCTGCGACAAGAGTCAACCGCGATACGGTTAGTACTAACGGCAGCACGTCCTGAGCTAGACGTGTACCACAGCAGGTGATGCCATCCGGGTCAGTAACCATTTCATTTACCTGCCATGTAGCAGGCACCTTGAAAGCTACTACGCAGGCATACGCAGCCGACCGAACCCATAACTCAAGACAAACTTTGAAAGAATATGTATATGTTAAGATTATTAAAATAGCCGTACAATAAATAACTGGAAACAAGCCAGTGCCAATAAAAAGGCAAAAATTCAACGGCGCTACAGGTCTCCTCCCTAGGGCTTGAGTCGGGTACATGACCGCTTGCTACGTGCTACTTTAAGTGAGTAGCTAGGTTAGAAGAATAACTGCTCGTCTAAAACACATACGCTTTTTGCTCTTGTATGTTTGACAGGTAGGGGCTGGGGAGGAGAAGAAGCCCTGGAGGCGCTCTGGAGTTGGGGAGTTAGATGAACTTCAGCTGTTTTTTCAGTGTCAGACGTGCCGGGGGTCGGTTGCGGTTTTAGTATATAATGTTCCATGTGACCACGAAAGCTCGTGACTGGCTAAGAACACAAGAAAGTACCGCTTACGGCGTCATCAAGCGCTAAGGTGTCCACAGCACAGGTGTAAAGTAAAACAGAACCCGGCGTGCGCACAGCGGCATGGTAATCAAACGAAACTGGTCACCAGTACACAAACCGGAATAAGAAGTACAAGAAGAATATTAATTCTTGTGCCTTGCAATCATGGGCACCTTCTAATATACCACCTAACTTCCTGGGTTAATGGCCAGGAAGCCGACTTGAAAGGAATAAGATGTGAAAAGCATTTAGAACATTGGCACCACATGACTAAGTAGATACAAAGTAACCTGGTTTAAGGCGATCAATATCGGCAAACTCTTTAGAGCCACTTTTCCGAAGCGGAATGCTTGTTTGTGCCAGCAATGTTTTGGCGTGGCCTTCGTAAGGCGGTGTCACTGGTCTGCGAAACGCATTGGCGAGCACGAATACAAAGGGCTACCTGTAAATTTCGGTAAGAACCGGTTTGCTTCAAGAAGTGTATCGTGGTGACGCTGAACTAATGACGCTACGATACTGCTTTAGTCGTACAAGGTATGCCGTTGCAACTAATTCACCTTTGACCCCGGTCTTAGTACTAATTCTACAGCACGATTTGGTGCCTTGCTAAAAACTAATTCGGCTGGAGAACAACTGACATCTTCCTTCAGAGTGTTCAAGACACCGAGGAGAAATATCCGTATACGCTCCGACAACTGGATATTCCGTTGGTTCGCAGTTTGTGCTGCCTTGATTTGGTGGCAAAAATGACGGGCTATACCGTTAGCAGCCCGGCCCTATAAACAAATAAAAATTTTATTATCAACAAGGTGAGGCCCGCATTTTGGCCGTGATCGGTAGAAGGCAAGTTCGTACATGATAGCATGATAAGCAGGACTAAGCGCAGGAGTAACACAGCGGTAGTCAATGGTGTTGGCCCAAATGGCCCAAAGATTCAATGAAGTCTACATTCACAGAGTGACAGATGTAGATAAGAAGTGGAGAGCTTATTAGCGTGGAGTATGTTGGTGAGGAACTGGTCCAAGGCGGTGGCGTGCACAGTGCGGGTTAAACGAGTATGGAGAAAAGGTTGTAGAAATTGTTTAAGAATAATTGCATGTCCCGGATCGCACAGTTAGACGTAGTCGTATGAGAGCATGTCTATGCACATGTGCATTGGTCAACTTGCCGATGCGGGGTTGGTGCAGTGTCTTTATTGAGTGGTCAGTCACATCCGGCACATCGCAGCGTAGTTAAACAGTTATTTGTGGCTCATTGTAGGATGAGCTCTTGCTGGACAAATACTCACCGCGTCCAGGAACAATGACTACCGGTGGTGCAACGTTGTATGTGTTGCATCTGACTGATCGTTCTCATGGTTATTCGCAGTTATGTTCCGCGAGATTATTTCTGTTGTTTTCCTTTCGTAGAATTATATACGGTTACATCATGGTTTTCCTTGTGGATTAGCAGCCGGCTGCTAGCTATCCGGAGCGGGGCCCATCCATGGCTGGTAACTCAGCTAGCATGAAAATGTTGTAGTTAAGTTTTTTGTACTTTTATCCTTACCTTATTGCGGCGCATTAGCTGTGGCGTTTCCACCTCTAGCTAAAGTGTATAATGATGACGATGCGTTCCGTTTGCTGTGTGGTTGACGTCTACCAAGCCAAAAGCTTGTGAACGGAGCTGGGGAATGCGGATGCCGCAGGTGACTTATACTCATTAGCTAAGCTATCCGGATTAAACTATTGTCAGGTTTACAAATTGTGAAGGATTTCGATGAGCAGTGCTGATTCCGTTGCCAGGTGGTCTTCGCAGGTATGTCCACGGAGGTGTTTTATGTAGACAATGATACCCTGTAGAAAAGGAGAATGGCTGGGCTTGCGGTTGCTATTGCGAATTAGAGCAGAATTAAATTGAGGTCCGCTTTTCATGGTTATAATTGCAAGGGCGTCTAACAAGGATGTCCAATTTACGCTGAAGGTTCGTGCCACCTTAGCTGAAACCTCTCGCAGCTACATGGCGGCTGATCAATGTGTGAGACGATCGGCACACGTCACGTACGTAAGACCGTTAGGTGGCCGTTGTGGTCTAAGGAGGTCATTATGGACATGCTAGAATCGAGTGGCGGGCAGCACAAATTTTCCAGGAACAGTTAGTTTGTGTCAATTTACTTTGCTATTCTGGCAACTAATACATCGTTTCGCCGAAGGTAGGATGTCACAACACATAGGGGACCAGATATAATGATCCGTAAACCGCTTAATAGTGGCTCAGATGCACGGAGGAGAAATTACTGGCTAGTCGTCAAACAGAACTCATCGATATTGTAGCGGAACGAGTGGTCTAGACGTTCAAGTGGATACAGAACAGCCATTCATGAGTCCGATTTGAGAACGGAGAGTCAAATAATTGAATGGTGGGATATGCTTGCAACTGATCAAACACAGGATTTGTCTTAGTGCTGGACAGCGATGTCTTCTGGTTTGACTGTTTTGCGCGGTTCTCTATGAACACGAATGCCCGGTAAAGCGTCGTCTACTACATAGTGGGCTGACACCAGGGGACAGTTGTCGGAGGGTACTCGTGAGAGGTAAACCAAATGCCAAGATTCTGGAGCTCAGATGCAAGCAGAGGAGCCACGAAAAGCAAAGTGTGTTGCTTATATGCAATGCGGTTGATAAATTTGTCTTTCAACCAAGAGATGAAAGTGCTTAACGGCAAGCCAACTAGCTAAGAATTTTCGAACGAAGGTACCATATTCGGAAAATGCCATGAAACCTGCGGACATCAAGTGCTTATTCCCACATTCCAGACGACTATAGACCGTCAAAAATGCTGCGGCACATTCCTAAACACAAGCTGCTCAAGCACATTCTTACGCAATCGCATAAGTATATATAGCCATGCGCACGGTCACTGTCATGCTAAACATGTATTTTTGCACCTTACTGTATGTTTGCTTAACTTGATCCTGCTTGTAAGTTTGGGCCCCAAACTGTCGAGGATAAAAGTTTATTTATTTATCGCCTCTGAGGTTGTGTCTTCCGTGAGCAGCAAGTGTGAGAACCAGGATAGCTGTTTATGACCAGTTGATAAAATGCATCAAAAATAGTTGGAGGTGAAGCGGTGTTGATAGGATAGTATGTAACGACATATGTTATTAAATGACAGATGACAGTAGCACTAAAAAGCGGGACGGGTTAAGAAACACTCGTGGACTTCATTGGCAGTCGCTGCCAGGTTGTCTTATAAGACAACATCCACGAAAACAGCGGAAATAGCAGCAGTGGTCAGCGAAAGACATTTGGTCTAAAATTGACTCAAGGCGCCCTCGTAGACGTTCGTGGATCTATCAAGGGAACGCATAAATCGGGAAGCTGCGATGCCGGACGATCTCCAAGTGTGACACCTGAGAGTAGTTGCTACAGTCACGCCACAACGGAAAGTGCGGTGCGCTCCGATGTGGCGTATGCAAGTTTGTGATAAGGCGCGTGGCGTTGGGCATGGGCGAGTAAATCAGCGACATTGACAGCCATACGATTCGGGAGGTTCGAGGCAAAGTAGGAATACATGTTTAACTGGGAAGTGATTCAGCGGAAGTGAACATGTGCTTCTAACTACAAAAGCCAAACATGCAAGTTGGTTGAGCCGACTGGAGTTACAGAGAAGCCCACAAGTTTTTCGGTAATAAAAGAATGATCTCGGTCGGAGAATATTTTGTGTGAGAATAGGAACCGTTTGGGGTCCTGAGCTTTCAGAACAACTTAGAAGTCAATAATAAATACCAACGGCGTCACCAATTATGTTGTAAAAAGGGCCACAGATACGTCAATGGAAATCTCTTCAATCTGCGAAGTAAGTCGACCGGCAGTTCGGTTAGTACTAACAGTAAAATGCTTGGAGGTAGTCGTATGCCTGGAAAAAAACGCAATCTGAGTCCATAAGGCTTTTGTCCTTACACTGAGCAAGCAACTTGGACGATCACGACGATGGAACTTGCGGAGAACCGTAGCGACAATGCAGAACGAAATTTGAGGTTAAATATAGCTCTTAAGATCATTAAAACGGACTTACAATAAATAATAAAAGATGAAGCAAGAAGGTGTAAGTGAAGAATGTAGAAGTTTACAAAGGACACAATTGCAGTACCATATTTAAGTACACCGATTTTGCACATAGAGACTGAGTGGGTTGCAGCTTTTTCAGCTCCACCTTTTCTCCTTCAACGACCATTCGTTTACCGGTACGCGCGAATTCAAAATATGGTGGGAAGCTCTGAGTTGCAACGGATTGTGGGGTTTGAACTTAAACTGATATAGGACGAGAAATTAGATAATTTTAATAAGTAAAGTAAAGTTAACTATGGAACCATATTTGTGTGCGATATGCATTGTAATTAAGAAAGTGGTGAAATACATATGCGTACGCATGCGAAAGATAACGACACAATGACGAAAAAATAAAAAGACAAGATAGATAACTAATAGCAAAGATGCAGGATGCTACTAAATAGATAAAGCAAAATAACTACGTCTCTGGGTGTACCCCGAATGCACCATACAACACAACAAATAGTCCTTCCATCTCTATCGTTTGACGGTTGCGCCGCCCCCTTCCCTATCTGAATGCCTTGTTCGCATGGGGGGCTCGGAATATGGAACGGCGTATACTGTCATCAACTCGGCTTTTGAAGCCTACATTGAGAATCTACAATTCAGAAGAAAGAAGCGAGACTCCGAGTATTCCCATCATCCCCTCTCATGGAACTTTGGAGTTTTCTCCGGTCTCTCCCCACTGTCTGACAGGGGCTGTCCCGAAACGAAGCCAATTATCAACAATTATGAACTGGGCCCGGATCGTATGATACTTCCAGCAGGTGATCTTTCCCCGTACGTCCCGCACATTACATTTATGCACCTGCAGAAATGGTTGCGAGCCTGAGCCTCAGAAGGTTGATTGTTGCACGGGTAACATATTCGTAAGATTATTACTTTTTTGCCAGCCACTGAAGAGCAGGTATCAGGACAATTTGCTGACAACATCAAGCTAGAGGTCGGTACCCAAACTGGTCGGTTTCCTGCCTCTAGGTCTTCAAATGATTACCGCAAGCCGTTTGCTCAATATGCCATAGGAAGCAACGATTCTGCCAGCTTGAAAAGAACTTTTAATGTGAAGTGTGAACATGGCGTAAGTAAAGTCGTATTAAGACTTTATTTTGCGCTGCTGTCGCCAGTCTACACTCCACTAGAGTTGTTTATAATTGACTGATGTCCTTTGTCTGCTCGCACCTACAATGAATAGACTGTTAGGATGCTTCCTGATTGAAGGTCTTGTTCCTGCATCTATCTGGCATTTTACCATGGATTGCCGATGCTCAGGATCTCTTGTCACTGATTATGTACTGGGTCTCCCCTGAAAGTCACCGATTTTCGTCCGACTTTTTGTGGATTCGGTTTGAGGATAATGAAAGTCTTTAAACCCTTATAAGTCATCAGTTGTGTACAAAAAGTTGGCTTAAAAATCTTGATTGCTTTGTTTTCTCACAGTCGCTTGGGAGCAGCTGTTACCTTCTGTGGTCTCTGGCTAAAAACCATTCCTGTCGGCACAGATAGACGGCTACCTGTCACATTTACATTTCCTTATGGTCTCTTGTAGAAAGCTAAAAAAGATGGGTTGGCGCACTACGTCTATAAACGTCGGTAAATACCAGATTACATTAACCACAACTGCTTTTAACGATACCATACTTGCATTCAGTATAAGTGACCGTTAGGGTGTCGCTGGATGACTGATTTCTGTCCTCATGCCCGTCCTATTCGGTGAGAAGCAAAACAAAAGGTATATGAGAAAGCTAGCTTCAGAATTTTGCAAAATACAATGCAAAACCGAACATTGACACTGTCTAGTATCATATTACGCATCAGGCATGAGAATCTGGTGGAATGAGGCAGGGAGAGGCACAATAAAACTTACAATACAAACGCCAATGTGGCCCTCTCCATGCCATTTCGACTAGTATGTCCAACCAAACGTGTTCGTCCTTCGAATCTCAGCCCCGCGTTCGGGAGACGACTGATGCCAAGTTTGAAGTAAGCGACTTTATCTTCCTTGATCAGGTCATCGATTGGCTTCCCTCTTCTTCCACCCAGGTTTCCGGCGCGCAGACAGCGCATGACACGGTAGCCGGTATAGCATCATGCGCAAAACGGTCTAGCCATCAATGTTGGGTGCTTGAAATAACCCCGCAGATCGGTTCACTCGCTTCTCCTGTATAAAACACACGACGCCACATGCGCTTATTGCGCACGTGGTGTTTCCACCGGACGTGTGGTTAGATGCAAACTCGGCGACGATCTAATGTACCCAGCCTCTTTGTTTGTCGATCTGATGAGACAGCATTCGCTGCCATGGAGAGTTGAACGAATGGCTGTTGCAAACTGCGAGAGTGATGTCGCGCCAGCACTACAGGTAATGGAGATTGGTAAAAGCGCATCGAGCTTTTGCTGCACAGTTCGTGGCCTCGTCTTCTGTCCCCTGGGCGCTAATACAGCTGCCCAAGTTGTTAACTTTACTTTACTTTACTTTACTGTCATGATAGCGAGAAAGATGTTGAACATCTATGTAGCTATATCTCAATGTAGGACATGTCCCACTGACACAGTGTTACCTGTAGTAGTGAGCTAGCCCAGGTGAAAAAAGTAAAATATTTACAAGCATAGAAAGAAAACTCCATGTACTTACGATATATTCTTGGATGAACCACATGGAGTCCTTCACCAGCTCCGCCGCCTATTACGGATGGGCATCGTTTCGGAAGCTGCAGTTGGTGGATTAACGGGCTCCATGGGTTATAATCATTGCCCTTCGTCAGTTTCCTGTGAAGGCTTCGTCGAATCTGGCATCCGCAAAGTGCGCGTCCAGGAATCGTTTGAATTCCGACACCGAGTTCGCTTCTACTATCCGCGAGGGCAAACGGTTCCACATGTTCACCACTCGCCGCTCAAGACACAAGGGATGAGCTACCCACTTGAGGTCAGGGACTACCAGTTTGTACTGGTGACCTCGTGTGCTGCTTGACGCATGGACATGGAGCAGTGGCCTCAGCATCGGATAAGCACCCAGATGCAATACCCGATGGGTTATGATGAGGTCCACTCGCACGCGGCGGTAGGCTAGAGTATACAGACCCAATTGTCTGCATCTTTCTTCATACGGCACACCCTGAAGACCGGGAATGAGCCGTGTGGCTATGTGTTGTACTCTTTCGAGCTTGTGTATCTCGCCCTTCGTCAACGGACAGAGCGGTGAGCCGTATTCTAGCACCGGTCGTACAATGGATGTGAAGAGACGAGTGGCAATCTCTTTCGACCAGGTGCAGAAGCTACGTTTCAGCGCCCACAGCGAACGCAATGCTGTGCGATACATATTGTCCGTGTTGTCCAGTGACTTCATGTCGTAACGTTGTATAACGCCAAGGTCGACGCAATGCGTCGGGTGTAGAACTTGGCCGTCGAGAGTGTACGATCGGCCCGCTCCACCTTTACCGAGGCACAGAAGTAGCGATTTTGCCGAGTTGATAGGCAAACTTACTTCGGCGGACCACATGGAGAGGCGGTCGAGGTCCTGCTGAAGTATGTCAAAGTCGTCCGACGTATGGATCACCCTCCATAGCTTCAGGTCATCCGCGAACAAGGCACACGGCGACCGAAGGAGATTGGGCACGTCGTTGATGTGAATCAGGAAGAGAATGGGGCCAAGCACCGTCCCCTGAGGAACGCCGCTCGTCGACGGGTACCAGTCGGTCAGGTGGCTGTCGACTTGCACCCTCCACTTCCGTCCAACTAAGAAGTCACGGATCCATTGGTGCAGCGAGCCTCCGACTCCGCACTCCCTCAGTTTCTGAAGGAGAATCTCGTGATTCACTCTGTCGAGCACACTTTCTGGACTTCTAGGCGATCTGTATACATGATCAGCGAACGGGATCGGTAGTAACCTTGGAGCAAAGCTTTTCACCTAGAACGTGCGAAGTCTGGCACAAAACGATTAACATCCACTGCTTATCTGTCTAGTGCTGCTTGGCAAATTTGTGTTGTCACAAATTAGGGCATAGTCGTCACCATACTCTAAGTCAAAGAGTCGCTCATCAGAAAGCGGCTCGATGCCTTTCAGATCATATCCATGTCCGTTTCCATGACGGTAAATGTTGGTTAATGAGGAAACGTGACAGCAAACAATCTTGTTTCACTGTCGGAGGTATTAGAGAGCAGCGATATTTTGTCATAAACCCCTACCCGAACTATGCGCGTATAGCTCCCTGATACTGGTTACATATTTTTCGGACACACCTTTCCTGAGCAGACTCTCCGAAAGGGCGCATCGATCCACCGAATCAAAAGCACCTTTGATGTGTAGTAACACGACTACTCTGGGTCGCCAGAAAATATGACGGTGTTCCAACAACGGACGTAAATATGTGATCAATGCAGTCCTAACTTGTACGAAACTGGGCTTGCTCCTCACGAATCTGGCTTTGACGGGTCACAGTCGGTATATAGCGAACGACTGAGGCGAGTAGCTGGCTTGCCGAACTACGTCGTGGTACCAGCTGGGTGCTTCGAGTGTACCCCGTTCCAGCAAAGTGTTCCGCAACAATGTTCTCCCTCCGTGGGGCATTGTATTCCAGCAATTGTGCTGACTTCATGTTTGGTAATCTACCAAACAAAGGCGCATGAGCTGATCATTCAGTCAACGCCTCCCAATGGGCGCGATTCCCTAAATTCGCCCCGCTGCCTTGCGGGTAGGTTATTTAGCCAAAGGCTCGGGGTGGAGTCCCCTAAGTCAACTCCCTACTTCGGCTTGGGCAACCGGGTAGTATCACGCCCTCTCACAAAACCATGGACTGTACTACACCGCGCTCATCAGCTACTGTTCCTGCTACTCACTTTCACGCTACTTCATCACACGCCAATTGTTTGTTTGCTAACAATCCTCACTTTCGGTTACCCGATTTATCTGTCCAACAATCTAGATGCGATTCCGGTTGCTCCGTAGATCAAGGAGTTCAACCTATGGCTCTCCTTTGTCCCCGATCCTCGTTCCGTGTGGCGTGCCTCAACGTTCGGACACTCATGCAGAATGGACAGCAAGCCGGTCTAGCGCGCACCCTAGATTCCCTAGACATTGATGTCTGCTGCCTTTCAGAAACGCGATTGCAAGATCCCAGCACTGTGCTTACATTGACATCCCCCACTGACCACAAAGCCAGATATCACCTGCGTCTTTCTGGAGATCCAGAAGCAGCCTCAGCGGGTTTGGCTGGTGTAGGTATAGCACTAAGTGGCAAGGCCGAGGCGGCACTACCGGACTGGTTCCCGATTAACAGTCGACTATGTGCAGTTCGGCTTCGGGGTTCATGTAGAATCAACAGGCACCGCGAAGAGAGACACAACTTGTTTGTGATCTCTGTGTACGCTCCAACCGACTGCAATAGCGACTCGGTCAAGGACGATTTCTACCGAGATCTACATCAGCTCTTGACTAATGCTAAAAAGTCGGATGTCGTTATCCTTGCTGGGGATTTTAATGCACGGGTTGGCCGCCTCTTACCATACGAACGCCACCTTGGTGGTCATCACGCGCTCGATGTGAACCGCTCTGATAATGGAGAGAGACCTCACATTGTGCGAGGACAACCGTCTGTTTCTTTCGAGCACTAGCTTCAGGCGTACGAAGAAGCGTTGCGCAATATGGCGTCCCCCTTCGCCAACACAACCGTGGTCTCAAATTGATCACATTGCGGTTAGCTTCAGATGGCGCGGCAGCTTACTGGACTACAGGTTCTTTTGGTCCACCTTCATTGACTCAGACCATGCTCTGGTCTGCGCGAAAATCTGTATGTGTTTTGGAGGATCCCGAAACGCGAAGCACCGCAAGACTGATGTAAACAGATTAACTGATTCCTCTGTCCAGGAGAGCTGTCAGCCTTCACTGGCATATGCACTCAGTTGCAATCCACCGCAAAAAGTAGAACAACACTGGATGTGTATACGGAAAGCGCTGACCATTTCCGGACAGTCATGCTGCGGTCTAACTCGACACCCTTTGAAGT
>CALYDF020007408.1:0-12516 GCA_944474145.2 Dicrocoelium dendriticum | reverse complement strand
GGATAAGAGCTTAGTGTGGCTACGCACAGTCGGGTAACAATTGGTAAAAATTAGCAAACCAGTCTGTTGGTACGAACCGAGAAATCGAACGCTGATCTGCAAACTAAAATCCGGCGACTGATGGAAGCAAACACAACAATCCCCAGCGACACAGCGTCACCGAAACCAGAAGACGAACGAAATTCGATGAAGCATCTATTTGGATGTGTGTGTCAAAACGAAGGCACAGAAAAGGAGGGAAGATAGCATAGGAAATTGCAATGAAATATGTGAACGATTGATAAACACTATAGGACAACCCCTAGAGCATAAGTCGGGAGTACGAACTCTCGATATTTGTGTCGGTTGTTGAAAGTCATTAACCTGGAAGGCATAACAATGGGGCATCCCGAGCGTGTGGGCTTTGGTGTGTAGAATCCTCATACTGGTTCGGTGGATAGTGCAAAGAGGGAGCACACAGATTGCACCCAGCGGCTGGCTAGGAGCGGTATTGGGAAGCATCTGTGCTGTGGCTTGTTGTGTTTGCGTTGCGTGGTACGCTGGTTTCAAGCGATTAAGGCTCAGAGAATCCTTAAAACCGTTTGTTTTAATACGAAGTACTTCGCTTTGTGAGTACCAACTATGAAGGGGCCTTCATATAGCGGTGTGAATGGTTTACGCATCGCATCAACGCGCACAAAAAAGGAAAGGATAGATATGCAAATCAGAGGCGGCTTGCTGATTTCGAGGGCTGCATTGTGGGTGTTGGCCGGACTGAAATAATATGTTGTCGCAACCGTAACACATAGCAATTCGGTTCTAGTTCCCCAGTGAGTCTGGCATCTACCACCATCTCACCGTGAGGTCTGAGCTGTGTCGAAAACTAGTTCAGCGGGGGCAACAACATGGGTCTTCCCCGACCGCGTTGCAAATGCCGAAAGGATTACTGATAGCCGTTTGGACCATTGCGTGTTCGAATGCAATGCGGTTATTTTGGCTTTCAGTTGACAATGAAAATGTTCAGCAAGACCGTTGGCCGCTGGATGAAAAGCGGTTGTTCGCAGAGGAGAACAGCCGAATAAATGGTTAAGGTCTCGAAATAGAGCGGCTTTGAATTGAGGACCTCTGTCTGTTTTGATCGTAGCTGGGTGTCAAACACAAATATCCAAGTTTCAACGAAGGTCAGCGAAACTGTTTCGGTGGAAACGTCTCGTAAATGTACTGCATGAGGCTATGTGTGAAACGGTCAACGCAATTCAGCAAATAATGGAAACCGTTGGATGGTGAAATGGTCCAACCATGTCAACGTACACATGTTTAAGTCTAGCGTCGATTAACGTAAACGTGCCAGGCATGGTGATCATATGCCGATGTACTATGCCAGCCTGAGAGGTGGCACAATGCTTTGTCCGCTATTAGATGTCGAAACGCATATTGTGCCATACATAGTGCTCGGGGATTAACGACAATGGCGCCAATGCCAAGGTGAGAAAGGCCATGCAGGCGATCAAAATCAATTCTCTGGTACTTCTGTAGAATGAAAGGTCTTAGCTGTCTAGTCGATAGACCAATGGACTTTACTGTTGGAATTAACCATGTGCAGATAAGAGCGTTTTAATGAAGTGTTTGCTCTCAAGTTTGTGAACTCAGGATCACCTCTTTGATGAGAGTCAATAGACTTGTGGTTGTTATCTTGGCTTGCGAGATGGTGAAGCTCGATGCGAGGCATCGATTCAGCAAGTGTTGGTAGTAGCATCAGAGTGACTAATGTCTGTCGTGAACTGCGATCTGTAGTCCAAATGACGGGTCTCACGAGGTGAAAGTCGATCGGAGGAACCATGAAAAGCAATGGCGAGCGGCCTGTGATCCGTAAGAACTATGACGATAAGTCCTTCAAATACATGTCGGAAGTGCTTAATGGCAAGCTAAATGACCAGAAGTTCACAACAGATTGTGCGGTTTCGCGTTTGTGCAGGCTAGCTTTGTGGAGAATAATGACTGGTTCAAGTTGCTCGTTGATTAGCTGCTGTAAAACTGCTCCAACGGCAGATGGTGATGCAGCAGTCTTGAGAACGAGCGGTGCGTCAAAATCGGTTCTCATGTGTCTAAGCGCACTGGCGTGGGAAAACGCCTGTTTGACCTTACTGAATGCTTCAGTTTCATCTGCTGTTGGCACAAGATTTCGGGATTTGCCTTTTGGTAAAGCGGTCAGAGTATGAAGTAAATGGGAACAAGCTGGAATGATACAGTTGTACTCGTTGACCCTGTCGAGGAAACGACGCAAACTTTGTGGGACTGAGTTATTGGGTAATCCGCGATTGACTGAGTCTTTTCTGGATGAGGACTAATGTCATCGTGGCCAATTCGATGACCGAAAAAATCGACACAGGATTGGCCGAAAATGCACTTGTCAACGTTAAACTTTGCCATACCGCGCAAAACGCTCTACGGTCAGAGATATGGCAAGTGCTCCTGTACGTTCGAACTGCCGACAAGAATGTCGTCCATGTAGGCGAGAATGAAAGCTAACTCTACATGGATTTACTCAAGGAACGGCTGAAATGTCTGGCCAGCGCTTCGCAATCCGAAGAACATACGCACGAATTCCTAAAGCCCGAAGGGGGTTGTAATGTTGGGCTTGAATGTCGTCAGGAGCAACAGGAATGTGATGGTATGCACGAACTAGGTCGATTGTGCAAAAACGGACTTGCCGTGCAAGTCGCTATAAAAATCATGGATATGAGGAATTAGGTACCATACGGGAACAGTGACAATCTTGAGCGCCCCGTAATCGCCACATGGTCTCCAATCGCTGGTCTTCTTGGACACCAAGTGAAGCGGAGATGCCGAGCAGCTTCTGGAAGGAAGAATACTTCCGAAAGTAAGCATGTGTTCAAACACCTTCTTGGCCGCTAGTAGTTTCTTCGGTGGATGGTGTCTTAGCTTGGCAGACACAAGAGGACCGGTTGTGACTATATGGTGACATATATCGTTTATGGGCTCCAGAGTCCCTACATCTGCTTTAACCAGAGAGGGAAAATGCTGCAGTAAGGACTCGTAGCGCGACTCTTTAGGCTAATGTACTTGAAGCCTGACGGAATTCACCGTAGCGAGTTGTCCAAACGGTTAACGAGGTAGTACCGTATCGCAGCTTGCCACAATACAGATCTACGACCAGGAAGAGATTGGTGAGAAGGTTAATGCTATTCATGGCCTTCTGTACATTCGCAAGCAAGATGATGACAGGGAAATTATGTCCTAATCCAAGGGTAACCATGAGCAGCTTCGGGTATACGTCGAAATCGTGGTTTGGTTAGTCGCCTGTAAGTCAGTTTGCATTGGTCGTAGAACACATTTTTAAAGGATTGCGGTATAACGCTTACCTCTGCACCAGTATCAACCCAAAAGTGAAGTTTGGTGGTGGAAACGAAAATGGACAGGAGGCGACTAGTGGTTTGGTCATCAGCAGCCGTTGTTATCACTGGCTGGCGTTAGAGTTTCCCTGCCGAGAATCCAAAAAGGTTACCAGGTAGTTACAACTGGTAAGACACTTGCGCGCAGCATCACCGAAACGGCAGTGAATGTAGGAATACGATCGCAATACCAAGTGCGGGATTGACTACGACGCTTACGCCTTAAGACCAATATACGGTTAACGATCGTTCGCGACCGATGTGAGGCAAGGAAGTTCTAACCGAGCGAGTTTTTCACTACTACCATCAAAGGCGTTACTTCCAGTACTGCACAGTACTGTCACATTATTTACAGCAGGTTTAAAGAAAGTTTCATGGACTTTGTCTGCCGCTTCGGCTAGTTTGTCCAATAAAAGTTCATCTGCGAGGATTGCTAATGTCGTTATGACGTTGCGGCAGTATGGAATCGTCCAGAGTCCAGGAAACCCCGTGACCACATACGCCAGGGGAGCTGAGACAAACTGCGTTCTCCAAGCCCCATGCTTGAAACTAGCATGGGTAACCGTGCTTTGTCGAAAGCCGTAGTGCGCTTTAGGATGACTGGTTCAAGTTTGTCGTACGGCGCTTCAGTCGGCATCCGATCAAGAATGTAAACTACCTCCTAGGCTATTTGAGACGGAAGCTGAGCGGTGACGTCTGAAATAATCGATGGTTACGAAGCTAGCTTATGACATCCAAAGATGGCCTCCACCTGAATAAAACGAGCACGAGGGTTTGAGACATCAAATTTGGGTAACAAAAAACCAATGGAGCTTAACATGACTCACGGGGGCAGCGTAGTCAGACATTACGAAAGAAAATAGTGAAAGAAAAGGAAGTAAATGGGCGGAGGCACCAAATCTAGTGTCTGACAGAAGTATAATCCAATAAAACCTTATTGCGGGTACCCCGTCAGTATCACTCGTCACTCCAGCGCCCGATACAGGGCACTCATCGGGCGTTCTTAAAATATATGGCACATGAAATCTGCTTGTAGCCTCATCGACCGCCGAACGGCAACTGAAAACATCGATAGTCCTTGGATTAACTTCTTGGAATACGCAAACCAGTCATTAAAAGATAGGTTTGTTCACGTTGTGGAATCGGTATGCACAACCACATTACGAATAACTGCGGATGCATGTACGCTGCTCATTTCGGGTTTTCGACATCTATAGGTAACACCTATAAAAAAGATAATCGTACACTATTGCACTTCCAGCAACTGAAACGTCGTGCCACTAGCAGATTCTTTCCACACAATGTTAGCTGTGAGAGATTAATGCCCGCTTAACGTACAGATGCCTAATGTACAGATGCCATACAGAGCATATCAGCCTCAGAGCCAAAGGAGGCGCTGTCAAGTCATGACTGGTCGTAGATTCCGACGTTAGTTGCCATATTTAACAGTGGTTGCTTGGATATCTGAAAAAAGCGGACTGTCGTGCTCATAGGAATATGAGCAGTGAGGACCCATCAACGTAGTTCCGTTGTCTAGTTGTAGGACGGTCGTCCCCTAGCATAGGTGGGCAAGGTTCGAACCTTGGCAGGGGCGGGGCCGGATTAACCGGCATCACTGGATCGCGTGGCTTTACGTTATGTCGCCGTGTTCCAGTGAGCCTTATTAAGAATGTAAGCACTGTTCACACATTTCATGAGTAACTTGACGTAATCACGTGCATCAGTTGTGCAAACGGGCTAGGTTGAGGCCAAGCTGATAGGTAACCTAATGCTGTGCGTTGAGGAATACACAAAGGCGTGTAAAGAGGGTGCTGTTAAATATTTCTCCGATAGTCCGAAACGTTTGTTAGGAGTTATTTGGAATATCAGCGGTCCATCGGCGGACTTTCGTGCTGCTATGGTCCCCAGATGTATGGAGTGGTAATAACGCGCCATCATTGGGGTTGGCAGAGGAGGTAATGGGGCCAAGTTATTCCTACCGAGAACAATAGCTGGGAAAACGGCTTCTGAAGGAGAAACCGCACAATTTTTCGCGGAAAGCGCCAGACGAGTGACACAACTTTTTGCCACTCGAATGACCATCGGAAGCTCGAGCGATCACCCATCGGACTTCCGACGGATGGTCATTGGACATCAATGCTGAGTGTGGAGGAGCTTAGTGCGACTATTCACTGTTGGGTAACAATGGGTAAAGAGCAGCCAACCTTTTTGCTTGCAAGAACGTAGAAATCGAACGCCGATCCGTAAACTGGGATCCGACGACTGCTGGATGCACACATAACAATTCACATCGGCACAGCGTCGCCGCAACCAGAAGACGATTGCAATTCGAAAAAGCGTCTACATGGATTTTTGATGAGTTCATTGAATCGTAGAGATCAAGAGAAAATACCCTTGTCAGTCCCATCTATCCCGTATGATACTGGGTTTGATGCGTGCGGCTGCCTTACGAAGTGCTTCGAAGGTTCGTCGCCAATGCAGTAAAAGTAGCAAAATTCCAGCAGCCGTTTGAAATTTCCTTGCATGGCGAGTCTGCAATTTCTTCCGGTAGGCCATTCCAATCAGTCACCACTCTAGTGGGTATGGTGACGTCTATGCTAATATTATATCCTCTTTGCTTAAACAGCTTCTATGTGTGACCTAGCTTGGAACACTCAGTGTTGGACCGGAAGAATTGTTGCACCTCACTTCCAAGTTCTTTTCGGAGGATGAACCTAGCGCAGATGAGATCATTCAAGCGACAACGCAACTCCAAGGGAACAGACTTCGGTTTTGGAGTCGAATGGGTTATGGAAGATAACAAAACTCCAGAACAACTCGATGCACCTACCTGAACAATTTAGCAGAGCTCATTCAAAATTTGTGAGCGTGTGGATGGCTGGTGAGTTATATTCTAACATTGGACGTAGGTAGGAAGTGAACAAAGGTCGAAAATCTCAGAAGTCAGTCAAACAAATGATCTTCTTAAGGCGCACTCTAGTCTCCTTGCAGTGGCCACTATCTCGTTCTAAGCACAGAAGTCCCGATAAACCCGAGATCTCTTGTGAGTGGTATTCTTGAGGAAAAACCCACCAGTGGTATGCGCCGTACGGTTTAGTGCTTCCGATGAGAGAACAGAGCATTCACCTCGGAATACTGGTGTTGTTGTGCAGACGAGAGGACGGCTCCATAAAGCCTTCTGTTTACCGGAAAACTATATGGACAAGACTTCAACAGCTTCGCCCTGAACAATACAAGCGGTGCTTTGTCAAAGCGCCGTTTAATCGAACCGGCAGAGTATGCACTGACGACTGGAATCGGTATTGCTGGTTATCACACAGACGCTACGGGCCAACGGAAATCCAGAGGCGTTTATTCGATTCCACAGTCAACTGAAGGAAAGCAGGCCGAGGGTACTTACTGGGCCCAAACTGTCTGTCTGCCCTCAATTACTTTTCAAAGGTGATACCGTGGCCGCCCATCTTGAAAGACGTTTTCATACAGCGCTTCGTCTGACATTCAATGCCGCCAAATTCTGCCCCATTTTGGAGCCCACCAAGTTGCCTATGCCTTCAGCGAAGCCTACTCAACCGAACTCCGCCACAACCCATCGTATTTACCAATTCCTTTGTACCTGCGGTAGTAGCTACGTTGCCAGAACAGATCGATACTTGGGCAAGCGCATTGAAGAGGATATCCCAAAACGGATTGCTAACATAGCGACACAATCAGTAGCCAAACGAGAAAAAGTATCTAAGCTGCCGGCATCATCAATCGCCAGACATCTACTCGAATCGGGCAAGCAGGTTTACCCTAGGGCAACAATTACAGTTAGCTATCGAGACGACAACCCAATACATTGAGGGTTGCCGAAGCGATGACACTTAACCGGCATCGCCCTATCCTTTGGGTACAAACGCAATTAGCAGTCTTCCCGTAGCTTCCTTTGTCTCATGGCCGTCAGATCAAGCTCGTTGCTATGTTATTCTTGCGTCTACGTAATTTTCCTTTGTGGCCAGTTTGAAAGCTTCGATTTTTCGGTCGTGTGGTTCATATTTATGTTGGCAGTTTGCAAGTGAGCTGATAACACGAAATGGTTCCATTTCGCAATACCAGTCTTTTCACTGTCTTATTCAGAATTTCTACATGATTCACCATTCGTGTAACTGGTCCAAGACCTCTCGCACCCCGCCTGCATCCTCAAGGCTGGATACTATTGACCATAGCTTGAGGTTATCGGCGTAGATCAAGCAGTTCGTTTGAAGTGCAATCGGCAGATCGTTGATGTGGTGTATGAAGAGCTTTGCTCCAAGTACTGATCCCTGGGAAAGGCCACTAGTCATAGGCCCAGGAGCAGAGAGCGTTTGGTTCATCAGTTCGCTCATTGTCCTACCTCTCAAGAAACCGGCAAACCAGGAGATATCTCCTGTACAGCCAACTCTCTGCAGTTTGGGTAGCAGCCGCAGGTCTGGAACTTTAACAACAGCTTTACTGAGGTCAATGAATATCACATCAACTTGTGTGCGGACCTCTAGGGCTTCTGCCGATGTTTACCTGGCGATGAGTAAGTTAGGTATGCATGAGCGTGCTCTCTGGAAGCCACATTGAACAGGTGGGATCATGTTTAGGTTCACACAGTGTAGCTGGAGGGCACGCTTAACAATTCGTTCCATGGTTTTGCATACGGCGGTTGTCAGGCATATTAGCCGGTAGTTCGCTGGGCCTTGTTGGTTTCCCCCTTTGTATTTGGGCAGGACGGCACCCGCTTTCCAGCCTGTGGGTAGACGGTCGACTTCGAGGGAGTGCCGAACTACTTGGCAGAGAGGGTTGGCGATGTACTCAGCAATCACTGTGAGGAAGCTGGGATGCAATCCTTCCGCGCCTGGGGAGGGGTTCGGGTCCATTTCGAGGAGCGGCTTAGTGACTACATCTGGGTCAATTTCATCGTATTCCACAGGAGTAGTGTATAGACTAACAGTTGTTGAGTAGCGGCGATTTCACAGTGTAGTAGGAGAAATATTGCGCAGGAAGTAGGTCTGATATTTTATCATTGCCATAGAGAACGGCACCTTCCTTAGAAGAGGATAGGGCAGGGATTCCAACTGCCCTTTTGACATTTCGCTTCAGACAAGCTATGTTTTTTGGGGAAGTCGTTGGATTCTATGGCCAGTCCATGTTCATACTACAGCCTTTTGTCACAAGTTTTCAGGGGGCGTAGGTTTCTGACAGTTTTGTACCCTGATTAGCTTGACATAAGTCCTGTGCCCTTGAGGTGGTCCAACAGTTTACGTCCCGGAAGTGAACTGGCTACATTGTTGCTTCGGCAAAGGTGTACGTTACAGGACACGTCAACATGTTGCGGATCAAGGAACGTCTTCCTTTCGAAGGCAACTGTGAATAAGTCTCTGCTGTTCGTAGACGAGATAAATAAGCGGTCGCGTACAATCAGCGGCAGCGTCCTAGAGAGCGGGACCTTCTGGGCTGGTCAGCTGGTTCCTCATTAAACAACATATGCGCTCGCAAGTCGCTGCGTCAAAGCCAGTGTGACCGGCTACAAAGTCATTTACTAATTCTGGTCACAGCAGCGAGTACTTAACGGAGGGCGGCTGAACAACCTCGATGACCACCGGCTTCTATGAAGGCGGATGAGCCACCCGGCTGTCAACGACCTTCGTGCTTTGCGGCGAGCTCGCTAGTCTCTGCTGCTTCACTAAGGCTCTTCGGACGCCCTGAGTAGTTTGCCTCTACTCGAAAGCCATTCACCTAGAGCCGGCTCCCAACGGTTGCGCTATACATCAATCGACTCGCTGCCTTCCGGGATAATAAAAGATAACTAAATAGCCAGCTGTACGCCGTAACGGCGCTTCACTGCCAAGTGACCACCACCAGTCGCGCGTGGGCTGACTATACCGCGAGGACGCCCGCCCTTAAGCGGATTCGAACCGGTGACCATTTGGTTGCAAACCAGACACACATTCCACTCGGCTACAAATCGACCATGCTGGATTGGTCTTCACGATCCAAGGCTCCGGGTGGTGTCCCACAAGTCAACCCTTTTCCTTGGCCTGGGCAACTGGTAAATGTTAGGTTTACCAACCTATGAATCCATGGCTCAACAGTTCTTTTCTTGCTCCCTCCGCTCTCGGTGTAAGTGCTGTTACTCTCTCAAACTGCTCGCATTGGCCAACCTGATGGCGGCTGAATCTGCCAGACCACCCATTACCGCACAACCGTTACCTCACTTTAATCCGCGTTTGTTCAACCCTTATTCTTAGTCTTCCTCTCCGTTTTCGAGTTCACAACATCGTGCCGCCTTGGGCGAAGGTTCTGGCTACGTGGATCAGGAGCCTAGGTCCAAAGGTGCGCCAAGTCGTGCTGACAAGCCAGTTCTATCGCCCCGTTTTCAACTGAAGCTGACAACCTTCAAAGTTCGGACGCTGGTGCAGGTTGGATTACTGGTAGCCCTTACTCGCACTTTAGAAACTACTGCCACTGATGTCTGCTGCCTCAGCGAGGCCCGTTTACAAAACTGTAGCACGACTCTGGGACTAATTTAACAGTCTGCGAATTCCACTGGCGTTTGCACTTTGTGCCTCACTGGAAAGCTAACCGCCGAAGCCGCTGGTTGTGCTGGCACGGGCTTGCGTTGAGCACAAGTGCTGAGGCCGTACATTTTGGCTAGAGCTGAGTTATTAGTCCACTATGCGTGATCCGACCTGAAACTTCAGTGTGACTGTCTTGGTGCGAAACCGTCAGACGCTGTCTAATCATTGTCGCAGCGTACGATCCCACAGGTTGCAGCCCGGTCAGTTAAAGATGAGTTCTATGGGCAACTGGTTGACCTCTGTAAAAAAGAGGCCGTACTGTCATTGCGGCGCGCTCCAGAGACTTGAACGCGCAGGTTGGTAGACTTGAAGTTGATGAACGTGCACTCGGTGGTCAAGAAGGCCATGGCACTCACAGAACTGACAACGGTGATCGATTACTTTAGCTTTGCGCCGAGCACGGCCGTTTTCTGTCGAGCCCTAGCTTTCGGGAATACTGGCGCTAACGCGTCAGCTGGAGAGCCCCATCACCTGGCATACTGTGGACATAAATTGACCACATCGCCATTGGCCAACGCTGGCGGAGTAGCATCATCATCATCATTATACACATCAGCTAGAGGTGGGAAAAAACACCTCCGCTATTGTGCCGCAATACATGAGGAAAATACATACATACATACAATACAATACACAAAGGAGAAGTAGATACAACAGTTGCATGCCAGCTGAGCTGCCAGCAACAGATAGGCATCGTTCCGGTAAGCTTCCAGCTAGCTACTAGGCAAAAAGAAATATTATGTTTTACCCTAGGAAATGAGATCGTAGATGGATGGGGAGGCTAAAAGGGATGGGGAGGGACAAAGCAACTCACAGCATGAATGCCACTGAGGTCGGCTCCTTGCCATGTCAGCAAGTGTATCCAGCCAAACGTGTTCACCGTCTTTTGGACCCCAACCAGGGAGCCGTGAAGCTCCAACCGAGGCTAGCTCCGAGGTGAGGGACTTCATTTCCCTGGACCAAGTCATCGCTTGGCCACCTCTCCTCTTCTTCCACCCGCATCCCCGGTGAGCAAACAACGCACGTCGCGGGAGTCGGTGGGCTGGCATGCGTAACAGGTGGCCCAGCCATCGGAGCCTGGTGCGGGAAATAACGGTGCTGAGCGGTTCAATTCCTTTTCCTGGGCCGTAAACAATGCGTCGAACACGCTCGTTACTCACACGGTGTCCCCACCATATGTGAGCCAAACTGCGAAGACACCGATGGTCCAACGTAAGTAGCCTCTTCATGTCCGCCGATCTTATGTGCCAGGTTTCGCAACCGTAGAGTAAGGTCGAACGTACCGCTGCATTGTACACTCTACTTATAAGGGCGAGAGTGATGTCGCGCCGCCGCCATAGGTGGCGAAGATTAGCAAAAGCACTTCGAGCTTTCGCTATACGGTTCGTGATCTCGTCTTCGATCCCAAGGGCGCTGATACAACTTCCCAGGTAATTGAATTTCTGAACGTCTTCTAGCTGATCCCCACCAAGGGTCAGCGCAGGAGGCGATCCCTGCCAATCCTGGAGGAACGCTTTGCACTTCGGTGGTGCAAAGCAAAGCCCGAAGCGACTGACAGCCAGTGCTAATCTGGGAGCTGCCACAGATGAGGGCAATATCTTCTGCATACTCCAAGTCAAAAAGTCGTTCTCCTAGGAGTAGCTCCACACCTTCCAAGTCATGTCCTGTAAATGCAATCTCCATGACTTCGTCAATAGCGAAGTTGAAAAGCAAAGGTGACAGCGAGCATCCTTGTCTCACACCGCTGGAGATAGTGAAGGGTGGCGACAGCTTGCCGTAAGCCCTCACTCTGCCCGTGCTACGCGCATATAATGCTTGGATAATATTTACATATTTCTCGGGCACACCTTTCCTGAGTAGACAATTCCAAAGGGCACGTCGATCAACCGAATCGAAGGGACCTTTGATGTCGAGGAACACGACTACGGTGGGCCGCCAATATGTGTGGCGGTGCTCCAACAATTGATGGAAAGTGAAGATGTGGTCAATGCTGCCACGACCACGACGAAACTCGGCTTGCTCTTCACGAATCTGGCTTTCACGAGCGCGTCAGTCTGTGAAGAATTATGGAGGCGAGTGCTTTGGAGGCGATGCAGACCAGACTGCTTCCTCTATGATTGCCGCATTCTGAACGCGAGCCGCCTTTGAAGATGGGAACAATAACGGAGCGGCTCCAGTCGGTTGGGACAGCCTCCTGCTCCCACAGTTTCACTAGTAATTCATGCAAAGCATTCACAAGAGCAGGGCCTCCGAATTTGAAGAGGGCTGGAGGAAGATCAGCTGGTCCCGCGGCTTTGTTCAACTTCAACAGTCGGATCTCACATTCAACTTCTGAGCGAGAAGGTGGATCCAAAGGGACAGCCCACGGAGCAGGGCGATCAGTGACCGGCGAACCGGACAATTCTAGCCGATTAAATTGCATACCGGACTGTAAATCAATCTGGAATACTTAACTCACTTCGGAGCACGCGCTGGTGTGTGCCAAGCTTGCGCTACTTTTTGGTGGCTCCCAGCAGCGTTGCCAGAAACGGCTTGAAGTA
>CALYDF020007407.1:0-2500 GCA_944474145.2 Dicrocoelium dendriticum | reverse complement strand
TGATGATGATGATGATGATGATGATGATGATGATGATGATGATGATGATGATGATGATGATGATGATGATGATGATGATGATGATGATGATGATGATGATGATGATGATGATGATGATGATGATGATGATGATGATGATGATGATGATGATGATGATGATGATGATGATGATGATGATGATGATGATGATGATGATTGATGATGATGATGATGATGATGATGATGATGATGATGATGATGATGATGATGATGATGATGATGATGATGATGATGATGATGATGATGATGATGATGATGATGATGATGATGATGATGATGATGATGATGATGATGATGATGATGATGATGATGATGATGATGATGATGATGATGATGATGATGATGATGATGATGATGATGATGATGATGATGATGATGATGATGATGATGATGATGATGATGATGATGATGATGATGATGATGATGATGATGATGATGATGATGATGATGATGATGATGATGATGATGATGATGATGATGATGATGATGATGATGATGATGATGATGATGATGATGATGATGATGATGATGATGATGATGATGATGATGATGATGATGATGATGATGATGATGATGATGATGATGATGATGATGATGATGATGATGATGATGATGATGATGATGATGATGATGATGATGATGATGATGATGATGATGATGATGATGATGATGATGATGATGATGATGATGATGATGATGATGATGATGATGATGATGATGATGATGATGATGATGATGATGATGATGATGATGATGATGATGATGATGATGATGATGATGATGATGATGATGATGATGATGATGATGTGATGATGATGATGATGATGATGATGATGATGATGATGATGATGATGATGATGATGATGATGATGATGATGATGATGATGATGATGATGATGATGATGATGATGATGATGATGATGATGATGATGATGATGATGATGATGATGATGATGATGATGATGATGATGATGATGATGATGATGATGATGATGATGATGATGATGATGATGATGATGATGATGATGATGATGATGATGATGATGATGATGATGATGATGATGATGATGATGATGATGATGATGATGATGATGATGATGATGATGATGATGATGATGATGATGATGATGATGATGATGATGATGATGATGATGATGATGATGATGATGATGATGATGATGATGATGATGATGATGATGATGATGATGATGAGGATGATGATGATGATGATGATGATGATGATGTGATGATGATGATGATGATGATGATGATGATGATGATGATGATGATGATGATGATGATGATGATGATGATGATGATGATGATGATGATGATGATGATGATGATGATGATGATGATGATGATGATGATGATGATGATGATGATGATGATGATGATGATGATGATGATGATGATGATGATGATGATGATGATGATGATGATGATGATGATGATGATGATGATGATGATGATGATGATGATGATGATGATGATGTGATGATGATGATGATGATGATGATGATGATGATGATGATGATGATGATGATGATGATGATGATGATGATGATGATGATGATGATGATGATGATGATGATGATGATGATGATGATGATGATGATGATGATGATGATGATGATGATGATGATGATGATGATGATGATGATGATGATGATGATGATGATGATGATGATGATGATGATGATGATGATGATGATGATGATGATGATGATGATGATGATGATGATGATGATGATGATGATGATGATGATGATGATGATGATGATGATGATGAGAACTGAGAACTGAGAACTGGTGCGAAGCAGCGAGTAGAGGTTGCTCTGTGTAGCTGCATCATTCGTCGTTTTCGGACATGAACTTTTTATTTATCGTTTCGCTCTTTGTACTTTGCCTCTGCAAATTGTTTGTCTAGTAGCATCTTGAATTTAGCCACTGTGTTCGCTTCTACTATATGCTGAGGCAGGTCGTTCCAGACATTCACCACTCTGCGTTCGAAACAGAGTTGATGGGCGACCCGCTTCAAATCCGGGACGATAAGTTTATACCGGTGTCCTCGCGTGCAGCTTGGTGTGCGCAGATGAAGTAGTTGTCTCAACATGGGGTAATCACCCAGATGTAATATCCGGTGCGTCATGATGAGGTCAACCCTCAGCCGACGATAAGATAGGGTGTATAACCCTAGTTTCTTACATCGGTCTTCGTATGGCATACCTCGTAAGTTGGGAATCAGCCTAGTGGCTACATGCTGCACCCGCTCAAGCTTTTCTACTTCGCCCCGGGTGATGGGACAGTATGCGGGAGTGCCGTACTCTAGCATTGGTCGTATTATCGAGACGAAGAGGCGAGTGGCAATCTCTTCGGACCAAGTGCTAAAGCTGCGCCTGAGAGCCCAAAGCATACGAAGGCTGTTTTGGTACAGCCTATTCGTGTTGTCAATGGACTT
>CALYDF020007406.1:0-12539 GCA_944474145.2 Dicrocoelium dendriticum | reverse complement strand
GGCATAGACGCTCACCGAGAACAGCGCGCGTGCATTCAAAAAACACACTTCTGACCACCGATGCCCCGGGTGGTGGGGGGGGGGGGGTTGGGGGGGGGGCTCGCCTTGTATAGCAAAGTACAAGGACTAATCAGCAAGCTAACGGAATTTCCTATTCGTCAAGTCTCCACGTCTTTGGACCTAGTTATGTTTACCGAAACATGACTGAACACGGAGATCACGGACGGTGAGATTGCACTACAAGGCATGACTTCCATACGAAACGATCGATCTAGCAGAGGAGAGAGAGTGCTCCTCTATAATCCATCCGACCTGCACGTTGATGTCATAGTGGACTCAGCAACACAAGTCGTCGATTCTCTTTGGTTTCGTATGCAACTAAGGGTGGTGGTGTGTGTTTACTAGCAATAGATTATCGACCTCCAAAGTTTGCCTTGGAAATGGATTAAGGCCTAGATTCTGCGATGAAACCAGTCCTGGCAAAACCATACAGTCACGTCTTTCTGGTGGGGATTTCAACCTGCACGCAAGTAATCGTCAGCTGGCAACATACGCGTTTGGGGTCACCCAATACTTGCTTAACTAATATGAGATCAACTTGTGGTCATTATTTGGATAAACTTACGCCTTACTGGGCAGTGGTTCTGATCGTAACTTTGTCAAGGTCGATATGGTACAATACGCTGGTGTTGAACTAAACCCAGTTTCGTTTAGAATGCAAATTATTAGCAGCATTAGTTCGAACCATCGGTTATAGTTTAAGATGTTTGGACGGCAGTGAGGCGATTACCGTTAAACGCAGTTATGTCTAGCCGGTTAAGCATTCCGACCAATATGGGAGCCCGTCATTCAAGTAGCTGCTCAGTGGCCACAGTTGCCTGACGTTAGCATTTAGGAGCTGAAGCATTCCAGGATTAGAGTATTACCGTTTGCTGCTGTTCACAAAACACATTGGCAGATGGAACAGCGGTTGTGTGGTCGGTGTCAGCTATTTGCGGCGAAGTTATTGCTCGGACGGATGTTATTGAGGTCGTTGGATGGAAGCAGCCAACCTCATGGGTCCGCACATTATGCGAAACAGTGTGCTATCAATAAAGGAGTTGGCGATGCCTTTATATTACAGTGGGTTCGCTGATGTCGTTTCTAGTGTCCGCGCAGTTTCCGTGGAAGATAGCACTGAATTGTCAATAGCAAAAACGTCAGTGCGACTTGTACATGCGCCGTTCATGATGTCTCTTCTAAAGGGAAAACTCGATTGGTGAAGTTGCATAAAATTATGAGTCTGCTAGGCACAGACGGCAGTGTTTAGGGAGGCAATCGCTACATATTCCTTCTCTGCGAGTTGATTACATGAGTGTGTATAGAACGAATCTTGCGAATTTTTGAGACGTTCAAGCTCTCTTCACAATTACAGCCCCATTATACTCCTAGGTGTTATTTGGCCACACTATGCAGTTATAAACCCGAAGAAACCGAAAAAGCTTCGAGCGATCTTTGACTGTACCGAAAAACATAGACGGGTTCCCCGAAAAAGCAAGTACCGGATACCACCTGGGACCTGATCAATAGACTGCTGTGTTTTAGGAATTAAACAGGGATCATACCAGCTGATATTAAAAGCATGTTAATGCAAGAGAGGACGTCAGAAATTGCTAGGGTCGAGCAAGGTTTTCTCTGGTAGAAAAAGACGAGATTGGTTCAGAAGCGATAGAATGCCAGATGATTGCATATTTTCGATTAATTATTTGTCCGGTTCATGCAATAATATACATTAGGGTAAGGTCTGTTTCAATCGTCAGTACCAACAAACGGGTAGACAATAACGATGCAAAATGCAGAAAACGTTAAGTGAAACAAAGAGTTAAACCAAATTCCCATCAGTTGTAAAAAAGGTGCGCAATCTTAGTGTTCATTTAGAGAAACTATAGCTGTAAGCACATTCACTCGGTCTAAAATTTAGCCATCCGCATGAGAAATACGATCGTATTGAAATAGAAGCCCAGTTTAAGCACCTATTCAACCAGACGAACGACTTGATGACCAACTCTGATGGGGAACTTGAACAGTTCAAATCAACTTTGGTCAACGTTCCTTTCCAATACCAAAGTCAACTAATAAACCACCATGGACTACTGGCAAAAGCACACATTGATGACATGAGAGAACTCCAGAAAAAAGAGGATCTCATCATAACCAAACCGGACAAAAAGGATCTGGGACTGTGCTGATGGATCGTGCTAATTACATAAAGAAAACGAAAATGATACTCTCGGATAATTCACGTTTCGTGAAATGTAAGCGACAGAAAGATAAAACAAAATGCTTAGAAATCCCTAGTGAACAACAGCGCCATCAGCAAAGAAACCTACGATCGACTTCGTCCCATAGACTCTACTACTCCTCGCCTTTATGGCCTTCCAAAAATACATAAACATGACACACCAGTGAGACCCATACTTGCTCTGAGGAATTCGCCGTATCACAATATTGCACATTGACTGATAAAAATGCTGAATCCCATGAAGCAAATGATTTCTACTCACAGACTGGCACATACATTCCAGTTCGTCAAAGGACTTCGAGATATTAATATCCAATAATAACGGATGTCTTCCTTAGACGTTGTTTTGTGGTATATTAACGTTCCTCTGCTAGAAACTGTTAACTACCTGTGCTTGTACATTGACCAGCATGGTATAAACATTGGTATACGAACCAACCAACTGAAACTACTGATACTCAGATGTACGTACAACGTCCAATTTCAAATCAATAGCGAGTTTTATGGACATATTGATGGCGTTGCAATAGGATCTTCACTTGGTCCATTGTTAGCGGATATTTATATGGGAATGCTAGAAAGCGGTCCATTAAAACAAGTCATATCGGGTCTGAAATTCTATCGACGTTATGTGGATGATTTAGGCTGTATAATTGATCGGACCACCAGACCCCCGGGATATAATCGACTGTTTCAACAATGTGCACCGCAAAGCCGCTTTTGCAGCTGAGGAAGAAAACAAGCAAATAAATTTTTTGGATGCAATTCTTCTCAGAGGTACCGGCGGATCAATCCAAATAATACTACACAATATATAAACTTCATAGTTTCAGAACAAGAGTCAGTGATCAACTTCGTTTTCGGTGGATCCCGTAAGACTGGTACACCCCACCATTAATAAGAATAAACTGTTAAAACGTCAGATGGGAGTAACATTTAAAGGGTAAAAGTAAAAGGTCAAGGTCATCTAACGGACAAGGTCAAATACTTGATTCACAAACGGTCACTGATATGTCAGCTGCATGTTTCTTAGCAGGGGTTACTGTAATAGGGGCTAGGGAAGAAAGAGAATCTGAAGGATTCTTTTGTGCACATAGGTCTGGGTTCTGGAGACGGATGACGATCGCTTTGGCTGTTGCTAAAAGGCGAAATCTTATAACTCGTGTGTAGCATCCAGCTACGCGGTAAAATGGCTGAAAACTTTGGTGTCTATCAATCTGGTGGTTAAAATCAACTAGAAGTGCCAACACGGCGCTTGTCACTGTTTATTCCCACCTGCACAAAGCTAACTCGGGCAATGTTCACGGATTCTCTCAGACAGTCTCCCGGTTGTTCTACCCATATAACTTGCGCGACATGAACAAGTTAAAGAGTATACACAGAAAGAATTACTTGCCTGAGGAAATCTGTCCTTGGGTTGAATCCTTACAATTGGTGTTGAAGTAAATCTAAGCCGTAAGCTTGCAGCGTAGTACGTACGGTTTATGGCGTCGGATTGCATTCTATACGTTGCCTGTGCTATTCCATCCCATTTGAACGGCAACGACAAATAAACCAATTTCTTTTTAACGGAATCGGTTTTAGCGCTCAATTCTCCGCACTCCATATTTCTCCGAACAAGCTTTTTGGGATACCCGTTTCTCTCAAAAAGGTCAGCTAAGAAATTCAGCTCGTCCGAAAGCGTGTCCTCAATACATATCCTTCTGGCCCTTTCGGTTAAACAACTAATCAAATTCCGCTTCTGACTTCGTGGGACAAAGCTGGCAAAATGTATGTATTGTCCCATCCACATGACATTTCTGTGCACACTGCGTTGGATGGACCCATCTGATCTTCTGCTAATTTGGACGCCTAGGAAACATATGGTACCATGAAGTTCAGATTTCAAGAGAAACAGCGTTGTCGTGCGCTTATTTAAAAAGAGATGGAATTTTATCTCTGCAGCACTGACTGTCTGTAACACAAAATATATCATCCACATATCGGCCGTAATAGGGTAATGCGCTAATGACTCCATTCAGGCTGTTGTTTTCTATTTCGCTCATGAATACTTCTGCTAGAAGCGGTCCTAGCGGTGAGCCCATCTCTATTCTGTCATACCCTATTAAACTGAAATTGTATGTTGCAAGTAAACAGCATGAACAGCTGTTTCAACCGATTTTTCGACAGGCCGAGGTTCAACTGATGCACTCGAATGGTGTCGCATAAATAATCTATTGTCTCTTCTAAAGGAACATTCATGAAGAGCGACACAACATCTAACGAAAACATAGTTCTTCCGGTTAGGTTAAGATGTTTTATACCGTCTAAAATGTTGAATGTAGCAAAGAGACAATACATGGATACAACGTTTCTCACTGGTTCTAAAAGCTTGGATGGCCACTTGACTGTTGTGTGGTAAGGTGAGTTACACATGTCCAATATGGGTCTAAGTAGAAGCCCCACTTTATGCACTTTTAGCAGGCCAATAAGTCTCGGAATTACCGTGCGCGTGTGTCGAAATTGTTTGAACGTGGTAGAGTCAGTCGCGTTTTCTTGTTTCAGTTGCCGCAAAATCTAGTAACTGCCTTTTCTGTTACAGCTGTTTTGTCCCTCATATTCTCCATTTTATGAAACCTCTCGGCTCACTAATGATGAACTCAATGTTGTCAATATAGTCAGCTTTCTCCATCAGAACGATCCCTGCCCCTTTATCCAGCCTACAGTATAGCACATACTCGTCTAGATTGAGTGCTTTGAGAGCGTATGGGTGGTTTTTCTTCAGCAAATACCTGATTTTGGGTTTGTGCTTCAGATACTGATAACACGTATTAACCAGGATAGATCTAAAATGCTCCTGCGATAATGCTGACGAAGGCGTAAGTGTAGATACTTGAGAATACATATTTTCGAAATGAACCTCTAATTCTATTTGTCCTGATTAACTACGGGGACAGCAAAACTTCGGACCAAGTGGAAGTAGCTCTAGCAGTGTCTTATCCATGTACAACGAAGAAAAATTGTGAAGGTACATTTCGGGGTCAGGTGGAAATAAACTGCTTCCCTTAGTATTGCGAACTTGTCACTGTAATCACCCTAGACGCTTTTCTTTCTTTTTGATTATTTATTGAACAAATCTCTCTAATCGCTTGCGTTCATCTGCGTCCAGTTTGTCCAGCATGATGGAATACGCGCATCGGTTACGCTCCAAATCATCAAGTCTCGAAGTAATGGTGTCACACTCGTTCAGCGTGTGTCGTTTCAACGCCACATCATTCGGATTAATCCAATTTCGTTGGAGTACTTTCCAAAATTGTTTAGGATATTCGCGACATAAAATACAACCATCAAAAAACCGCACCGATGCTTTCGCTACCGCAAGCTTTGTGCAAAACTTAGTTTCACCTCACGCAACCAAAAAAGAAAACTGGTACGAACACTAACCCATTAGGCATAACAAATCTACAGTGGAGATGCCATAAAATTCGAACTTCTACGAATCAAAGAAACGCTTCTCGAAAATGGATATCCAGAACAATCTATTGAGACCCATTTGAGACGATGCATACAAAATTATCAAAACAAACCGTTGAAAACTAAGAGCTTCACCTGACTCTTCCATTCAAAGGAAATAATGCGGCTGAGACATGCACGCGTCGACTACACAAAGCTACAAAAGTGCCTATAATGCGGCTAAGCTGAATGTGGTGTCCACGAGCAAATCCTTCCTAATTAGGAGATTCAAATACCGAGTGAGTGATCATCTCCAAATAATGTTAATCTACCAGTTTACCTGCTCGTGCAGGGCCAGTTACATTTAGGTAAGAAAATTAAGGAACACCTCCCAGGTTGGCTCTAACATCGCGATGATAGAACAAACTACATCGCGTGTCCGAACAATATAATCAACACAGGCCACCAGATAAATAGACAAAAATGCATTCAGATGATCTACAGAATACCACCAAGGCATAAGCATCAGATAAGAGCAAGTCTAATTGCCACTGCTGAGGCAATATTCATACGACTGACACACCCGGACTTCTGTGTCCAGAAGAAAATGATACTTCTTTGGCCGACCACCAAATGGGAAGGAAGTGATGGTACTCCGCAACTCCACTCGAATTCGGTCATGTGATCAGATAACTGCTATCATGATCACAAGTTAACTTTCGTGAACAATTTTTTGTTTGTTATACTGACGACTGCAATAAACCTTAAGCTAATTTATATATTATTGCATGTGCATGACGAAGAATTAATCGAAAAATTGTTTGCTTAATGCTTGACATTTTAGTTATCTATTTGAAGTTTACGAAAGAAATGAGCATTGTGATTGAGACGGCATAATTCTTTTAGCCAAATTCATCATTTTTGGGCCAAATAAGCCTTGCGTTAAACCTCCATCATGTGGGAACTTCAGTACGAAGAGAATGTGCTTGTGACAGTGCTTAACAGCCCTTTGTAGATGATCTCTTTATGTAGTAGCCGTCAGTGTGGGAAGCTACCCAGTTTGCGTCCCAAATCAGAAGAACGTTATGGAAGGCCGGATTCAGATTGTGCAGACCGCTTTGCATTCATGCGGATGTTTGGAAAACCGTCCCTCATACAGTAGTCACTGAGTCAGTCAAAATGATAGCAAAACTGCCTGGATTGGTTCGGTGGACCCTAGGATTCTGATGGGATGGCGGTGCAGACAATCATTTTCAGTTGATAGCAACAGAAAGATGTTATTTGAGAAGCATATTGTCTGCATTGGTATGTTTATCTAAGTCTTTGGCTGCTAGTTCTTGTTATTATGCCTGCAAACTCACGGCTACCTAAGCTGTGTCGAGAGAACTGACGCTGGGATGATACGACAACTGGTTAGAACGAATAAGCATGTCACGCCAGGAGAGGATGAGTGAGAACCTTGGGAGTTCTGAAGATAGTCAGGGGCATTCACCACTTTCTGGATTTTGTGGAATTCCAACAACTGCATGTCTTTTGTGATGCCTCAGCAACTGAATTTGATGCAGTTACAGTTGTCAGCCTCCGCAATGGAAGCTTCACACATTGCTCTTTGCTGCATTTAAAGTTTATGTTAGCGCCGTTGATGTCCCACTCTATTCTACGATTACCGATGACAGTGCCAGTCTTGCTACCAGAGTGTTGGAGAACGTTTGTGTAAGAGCTTAAAGAAACTTTGAGAAAGTCTGAGACTGGAGCGACTCAACAACGGTTGGGTATTACATAAACAACACGTCCAACCGAGTGTTGACCGTCCACGTGTTTTCAATACCAGAAAACTAGCAACACTATAATTCAGACGGCATTCCGCCGGATCCGCTATGGAGAGGCACCTATTCCAAAGGGCGCTAAGATAGCTGCTTAACGTACCGGAAATATTCATGGAAATGAGAGAGAATGCCCAGATTTCGCCCCAATTATCTAAGGTGAAGCAGTGGAAGTTCAGCTTTCGACAGCTCAAGTGAACACGACGTCAAACAAGCTGCAAATGTATGTTCTCATTTCTGGATCTTCGGATTGGATTTAATTACTAAAGTCAGTCGTGTGGCGGACCCGATTCCAAGAGTACCTAAGGACTCGCTTATAGGGAACAGAACACTATCTACAGTGAACTGAATTGATCATCCTCGGTAAACTTAAGAAGGCATAAGCGGAGGTAATTGGAATGACACAGAAAGAAGTTTACGGAGCTGAATTAGAACAGATTGAGCAGATGCTTGTCGGAAAACGTCTGCTAGAGAAAATGCAATGGAATGTACTCCGATGCGACTTTGCCCCATAATACGAGGAGCTTTAGTTTGTCTGGGAAAATGATTGACGATATTGTTGAATCCACTTTTCCATGTGTATCTAGGTCAAGTTTTCGTTCGTTCTGGCCTTCTACCAAGTAGTGATTATTATTTTTTCGGCCATCTATTCGCCTTGGTGATTTTTCTAACAAATCTCAACCTAAGTGTGGCATTTTAGTTGACCTATGCAGCGATCTGTGCATTTGTGATTGATGTCCGCGGGGTTTAAGTGTGATTAGATAAACTCGGACTGTAGATGCAGAAGGATGCTGTTCTGTCACTCCATTCGCTTTGATGATAGACGTTGTTGCGATTAGCGGATTTTGGTCCATCCCAAGTTCCATCGTCATGAGCACCGCTAGAATATTGGTAACCTTCACCAATATGGTCGCAGTTACAACGTTCCACGCCCTCAGGATTTCATACGTTCAAACTTCCTCCACCGCGTTCAACATACATTCCTTCGAATCGGACAAATGTCCCTTATTCAGTAAGCATCTTTTCACGGAACTGCTCCACATGGATCGTGATTCGTGTAACACAGGCTTATTGAGAACGACTCGTGCTCAATCTCTCTTGTATATGTATGTCGCTTTTACTTAAGCTAACGTCCGTGAAATTATGTTCGATAACGGGTAAGCCGCATTAACCGTCGATCCCAAATTAGTTCTACGTGACTATTTCTAAGGCAGTTATTACTCACTTTGTAGATATCATTCACCTTCCTTCATCTGTGATACTCAGTCGCCGACATCCACGTAACATAGGCCAATGCAAGTTTACCAGTATGCCAGTTTCCGGGCACAGGGCATTGGGGTGGACGTGTAGAGGGGCTCACAATTGTTCAACACCTTAGAGGTAGCTGCGAGGAGAGTCAACCAGTGCGTCGACCTATTGAGCAAATAATTCTGGAGTTTAGACTTTTCAAAGTTCAGTGATAACACACAAATCTTGCGTCGTCTAAATTCGTAAGCGTCATTAAATCTTGGTAGCTTTGGTTGAAGCGCGACCCAAAGGCTCTAGATTAACTACAACGCAGGGCGACAAGCATCGTCAAGCTTCTATGAATTTGATGTTATTAACCAGGCGAAAGTTGATGGGACTTTGTCTCGGACTGTGCGCAAGGCTACCTAGTAAACCTAAATTAGTGTACTAAATGTTGAGTGACTCCAATCCCCTACATTGCTTGCTCACCTGCCTTATTTCCGATCACCGAAGACGAGGTGCAAAAATTGGAACGTGCTAAATTTGTGACTACCAGGCTAATTACCTGTTTACGGGTAGGAAGACCTATGCAAAATAACGGGGTTGTACAGTCTCTCGTACCATCGGTTTCAAACAGGCTCCATAACGACGCACAGGATATAACATCTGGGTGAATTGCTTATGTTGTGGCTACGTCTGCACGTGTATGCTCCAAGCACCGGTACAACGTAGTGTTAGCAGACTTGAAGCGAATAGCTTACTCTCTATGCTTTGAGCGTCCATTAATTAAACAATAGAACAGTTTGCACTAGACAGCAATTAAATTTAAATTGGCAGCGGAATTTAAGGAATACCTAGATGCCTACTGTAATTTCCATCGATTAAACTTTGCGTGACACGTAGCCAGTGATTCTGAAATCAAAACAAAATCGGATTGTAAAAATTACCGTACTACGGCAGCACATGCATTCGCATAATTCGGACAAATCTCAGTGGTTCTGGGTCCCGGTGAATGCGTAACCGGCATTTGCATTTACACAGATGAGCAGGTAACCAATGTCACAACTGCTTAACACGGACAATCAAGGTAAGTAGAAACACACAAAAGTTGTGCTAACAGTAAGCCGCTGGCCAATAATAAACGGCCCAATCAAAGTGATGTAAATGTGAATAATGAACTTCACACACGTACACAGGGATAACAGACTAGGTGCATCTGACAATGTTACAGTCCACACAGAGCAAATTAGATCGACTATGTCTGATGAACCGCATCAAAAATAGTATGCGCCCATCAAGCATCAGACGATTGACGACTGCCGCCCACTTACGCTGCATGGATTTTGCCATTTCGCGAGCGATTTCCTCGAGTGTTTGCAAGGAATTCCTGACAGCGGTGTCGTTTATTTATGTTAGGCCGGGAGGACAGTTTTCCATCTTACTTGCCAATTCGGCGAGCACCTCAGCGTTATTATTAACAGCTTTTGCTCCGCTCAGTATGTCTCTAATGGTGAGCGTGCAGTTGTTTGAATTTGACCAAATAAATCACTCAAAATCGTCCGGACACTTGCGTAGCGCTCCCTCGGATCCATCATTACACATTCACTACAGTAATGTGTGGGACCTAGAAAATGGCTCCCTTGGTTTTTACCTTAATTTCCACATAGAATGCAAAATGCTTAATTAATTTTCAGTAATCTGCCGTATATACGTCAAATTATTTTAGCTAGGCACTGGGAAGCGCTCGTTCTACAAGAGTGGGCTCAGGGTAAATGTCACTGCCGCAGTCATGTCGTCTACTTAGCAACCCGTCCCAGTATCTTTCATTGCCGCTGGATTGGTCTTAGCAGCAGCTACACAGTCGTAAATAAACGGAGATATATCAGCAAGCAATGGTATATTCTAGAAGGATCGAGGCATACCAGTGAAGGCATGATCAAATATACACACAACCATAACTGATATGAATATTAACACGGTTCGTTTAAGAAAATGGTACAACCAAGATTCTGGTAGTTTATACGTGTGAGCATTTTGTCAGGATCCACGATCACGATGGCGCTGGTGCGCAGGATAATCAGATGTACAACTGTTTAGTTACAGTCAAAATGCGGCATGATTCAAACATGGCGTAATCTTTGATATCATAAACACAGGAGCCGAGGTAAACGTTCAGTACACTTGTTCTTCAGTGAAATATAGGAACGTTCGGGTCTCCATTAAGGCATTTTCCGTATCCAAATCGGTTGAATTCGCCACTGAATCTAGTTGCTGCGAAGCTTACATGTAGAAATTCGATGACTGGGCCAGTGAAAAATGTTAAACAGTAACTTTATTCAGTGTCGAGTTACAACCGCCACTTCGCATTGTTGTTAAACCGAAATTTAAGGATTTAGATAAGGAGAATACTTGCTAGAAGAAAACCAAAATTGTGCTGGAACACTGCTGTCGATCCATTTGAACCGCAGTGTTTAACTGGCAATGCAGCCTACAGACCGATTTTTCACCAGGTTATTCGCAGTCGAATGAGGCCCAGCTTTCTAATTTGTGTGACCGAATATCTTATTTAGGATCCGCTATTAGTTGTTGGAGATGATCGAAGATAACATCGGGTCGTTGAATCGAGTGAATAATTGTGCGGGTGAATAAAAGTTTCGAAGTAATGGAGGTTGGCTTCTTCTGCGGTGATATACTTGTCCGGATAGTGTAGAATTCGTGTCCAACGATCCACACTGGACTTGTCATGGAGGTGGTGAGTGCAGTTGTTACTTATGGCTAAATTTGTCCATATCCTAGAATATATACCTCATTTCAGTGGTAAGTCCAGTTACATTTTTCCAAACCCTGGGTAGAATTTGGAGAGTAAGAAGGTCTACCACTGTTTAAGTTAATGAATACCAGGTCGACAAAATGGCTCGGACTTCCACCGAAGTTGAGGTATCATGAGGTATAATTTTCTTCAGGATCTGGAGAAAACTCCATGGAATGCTATCAAAAGAAGGAAATGGAAGAAGACGAACCCACTTGTTCGAGCGCCAATGAAAATCTGAAACCTGTCCATGAAGGACCATCGGAAAAGCCCTAGTTAAATGGAGTACCCTAATGTTCTTGCAGTAACTCATGACATGGAACCTGATTGTTTGAATGTCAGTGAGAATCAGGAAAGATGTCCGTGGCCATGTAAGATAATCGCGATGGAAATATCTGTCGTATAAGGAGGTCAATGTAGATATATGATTCCAGGTGAGAGAATTGCGGTACTTTGTTTGTAAGGAGAGCTAATCCCATTTGTTTAGATCCCGTAAAAGTAACATCTCTCCCGAATGGCGATAAGCAACTCCGTGTAGAATGGTGAGTCGATCCAATGGAAGGATGAATTTTTCCTAAATCCAGATGAAAGGATGAAGTCTTCAGGTCAGCTGGCTTTTGAGAATTAATAAGGCAGTAGCAGAGGAGGAAACAACATACATCAGCGAATGTAGTTGTTACAGCTTTTCCCTTGACAATTCAGCAATGCGTAATCTATCGTTGATGTTCACATTTATAGCGAACTAAATTCCAGCCATTTCCAATGCCTGGCTTGCTATTAGAAATTCGCGCTGTTGCCTAAGTTCGAGCTGTCTAACGTCCAGTTCCAACTCAACATTTATCTGCCAATATCTTTATTCCGTTAATAAACGCTCGCAGCACGACTTATATCTTATAGACGTAGTGTTAACATGAGAGCTTGGGTGGGAAACAGCAACAATTTGACTTGCCTCTATTGTTCTATCCTG
>CALYDF020007405.1:0-12546 GCA_944474145.2 Dicrocoelium dendriticum | reverse complement strand
TATCTTAAATGCTTTGAAGTGCCCTTATCAAATTTCGAGTGCAGTGCGTTTCTTTGAAAGCACAGCTGGAATAGTTAAAATGGGTAAAGCGACACCAACTTATAAGGCAACAAAAGCAGGTAACGTAGTGTTCATTCGTGAGGAGGGACAACTTAACGTAGCGCATTAACTCTCGGAGGCAAATCACATACCGGGTGATTCAGTTCCTTTTTACCCGTAAGTTAAGTTGGATTAATTTTTCAGTCCTTTCACCGGATGTGCTTCGGAGTACCAGACCAGTTAGCTCAGCGTCTTGCTCTTGGATCGTGAATAACATTCGTTCACCGGGTTCTTCGCCAAACTGGACTGCAATATGAAGTGTGAATAAGGCGGGCTCATATTGGTTCTCACAGAAATGCACTCGGAAATATACTCTTACCCACGAATCAGTTTGCTCTACGGTTCATTCAGTTTGGTTCCACCGTCAGTACCGATGAAGATGAGAACAAAACATTCAGAAACACTGTGTGATTTCGAACGGCTGTTTCCTAATCAGATCTAGTTTGCTGCCATTCTCTTGCTCAAGTAGCCTTTAAGAGTTCGGTCAAAGTACCAACGAACATTTACCATACCTAATTGCATCAGACCACGTTTGACTGTTATGATTACGCTGTCCCTGTTTCGCTGCGCCAGCTTTATCAACAGCGGAATACTTAGGCATTCACCCGTAACATATCCTATGTGAAAGATTGTTTGAATTGCAAATGATACCGATTTATCCAAGAGAAAGTTTGAGCGTGACAAGAAACAGATTTGTTGGTAAGCTAGCTTACCGTTGCAAAATGGGTGTAAGCCGCTGATTGAACATTTTCGAAATACATTTTAAAGCAGACAATCCCATCATAATAATGTTTGTTCCTGTCAATTCAAAGTTCTTAGAGAGAACACATTACAGGAGATTAGTAGTGCTGTATCACACAGTAGACGACTGTTTGTGGTTGTGCGCTGTTGCTGAGGTGTAGGCCCCATACTCCAGAGCGTTTGAGCATGGGAATCTGGTTGTTTCCATGGAACTCTTCTCATCCTCTGTAGATATTCCTCCATCGTGGGACCCTAATAGTTGTGCGGCGGAACAACATCGGTAGAAGACAAAAATGCACCGTCGTTGTTCTATACAGATTATGCGTTGTTATAGTTTCTGATGTCAACATCAGCTAAAGCTCTGTTTAGCACAACTGGCTCCCAGCGGTTTTTCCAGCGTTAGTAGCAGGCTTCGGTGTCTGTCTCGAAGCCTAAGCGCCTACAGCACAAACATATATCTACAAAGAATAGATGGTCTACATGTCAGACTAGCGACCTGACGCTGATGTAACTCGATATCCACTAACAATCGGACAACTGCGTAGCCTACGCTGTACGTGTGCAAAGGGACCAGTCGCGGCACAGATGTGTACCCACAATTCCGATAAACGATTTCTTTATCCGGCTTAACCAATCACACATAAGACAAAGGTTTACAACGCATAAAGGCTTTTACATGCAACCCTACACAAAACACCAGTCATGGCTAGAACGTTTCCGTGCAATTATTATACAACTTACGCTGAACAGCCGAAGTTTGGCCAGCGGGGCGCTCTCGTGTTCATTGTAAAACTGGTATACGCCATTCAGGAGCAATCGGAAGTATGGCCGCAACAATACTCGACGCCACTAGCGTAAATCGTCCCTAATTAGTATTTAATGAACGGTTTCACCTACGACATCACTTTTGTGGCTTCTTACTACATCTCTTGCTTTTACTATGTGTCACGCCACTCAGGGTGCTTAGGTTGAACGTCGTGAAATCCGCCGCTGTTCAACAGTCTACTAGAGTGTAATCCGATTCCTCCATCCATGTTATCATATGCTATGTGTGTCCGACGACATCAAAGTTTGGCGGCAGAGCAAAGTGTTAGATGACCGCGTCGAATTACAAAACGAAATCGACAGGATTTAAGAACAGTCAGTCCAACATTGTCTCCAATTCTAAGTAACTAAATGCCCAGTGCTCGGTCTACGACACCAAATGGTTCACATCCATAAAATGTGTGGCCAACATCTCCAGGATTGTTCTCGTGAAAAAGTGTTCAAGGTGCTGGTCCAAGAAAACCTTGGTTGTTTGTAGCAATCTGAACAAACGTCAAAAAAGATCATCCAAAACGTTTAGCTCTGAAAGTGAGCTTAGTGTCATCACGACCCATCTACTTTCCATCTGCTTTCTGCATACATACACCCTCGCATAGAATATGTGCTTCGAGTATAGCAGTCATGGTATAATCAAGTTCTTGCTGTCTTGGAAATTCCACAAAAGCGGGCCACAAAATCTTCAAAGGACTGTACCAATTACTCTAGAAACAGCGACTGAGTACCCTAGGATTATGCACTGGACGCTACCGGTGTTTGCGTGGTGACTTTGTCATGGTTTATCATATTTTAGGTAGCGCTAATCACCCAGGCTATCATCTCCTAAAGCCCAGCCATAACAGAAGACTGAAAAGTCACCATGTCAGAAATGTAGAACAATACAACCGGCTACAGTGTGGACGGAATTCCTTCGGCGTTCGCCACATATGGAATTCCGCGACAGAACCTATTATGTTAGTCCATGCATTAGCTGTGTTCGTGTTGATTAAACTCTGACCGCATTGCACAACACTAAATAACACACTTGTACAATACGCACATTCGGAAAACCAAACCTCATCAAACCAAACGCGTTCCAGAAAAATCAAAGGCCATGACCTTTTGAATAGCGTAAAAGTGTATGTAAACGGTTAAGGCTGATAAAATGTTGGTCAGTATGTTCACCGTTTTCAGTTGTTCATTGTTAATAGTTGTTTTGCTTTTTAAAACCCTCACTTACCATCATGTTTGCAGTGGCGTAGCAACCACGTTTGCCGCCAGACGGTGGCGAAATTTCCGCCCCATGGCAGTTGTAAATCTGTAAACACTCAAAATCGGCTCAAGGTAAACTACACATTAGTTTTTGATGAAACTGATGGTTCTTGGGCACACATCGGTAAATATGGCGAAAGTGAACACAGTAGAACAAGTAAGGGGACCACTGGGAAGAGTGTTTGGACACTGTTACACATGGCACAAAGGTGTTGTTTGACATACGGAGTAATCTTAAAATACGCAACTATCATGGAGATTTTGTCCTTCATATTTGGCGTCGAACAATCAGTGGTATTAAAAATGCCACCCCCAATCAAGTGTCTCCCGGGGTGGACCGCATCCCCTTTGCTACGCTTCCGCCTGTGGGACATGTTATATCTTGTAGATTTCGGGGTTGTTCGCTCCCATCCCTGCAATTCACGATTAATGCTTTCGTCCTAGTTTGGACTCATCTGCTAGAGATGGCCTGAATTGGGAGTGGTACTCGGCACACAGTGTTTGGCGGCAATCGCCTTGCTCACTAAGCCAATGAGCGGATACAATTGAAATTGCGTGTCACCATCCGACACACGGCGTGCATTCAAAAACCTGGACAATGTTAAGCTCAGGTTATTTGATCCGCAACAATCCATTGACCCCTGATCAAGTTTTTGTGACACTATCTGCAAGAGCAGGTGACCGATCGTCTAAGCAGCTTTATTGTTATTATTAATTAATTAATCAATCAGTACAGTCAATCAGTACAATGTGCTTTGAGGGTTTATTTTCCATTTCCGTATGTACTTTGAGGTAAACTTGTCTCGTGCAGTTTTCTAAGCAATAGTAACAAAGCCTGCGCCTCGATCAAAAGCTATTGTTCGGGGAATAAAAAGGGGAATTTTACGTCCCGCATAGCTTAGAAGCGCTTACACCACTGTGGCGCTTTACCTCTTGCAAATGGGTTGTTGGCCTGTGCTCTAATCGTGCTCATGCCAGTTTCACTCGATTCTGTACCATCTCTTTATCACACCTAAATAACTTCAGATTGCCTTATTGGCGACCGAGTAGCCTATTCGATTTAATTTCTCTCGACCCCCCCCCCATCCGCCACTCTCAGAGTCAGTGTGGCATCGTACCACAGGCATAAAATGTTTGGCCTCTTTTGGTACGGCACTTCGGCACACGGATATCGTTCATTGTAAATATTTTGCGCACTCCTGACCTCAAGGTATGCAGTATGGACAGTGCCTTGCTATAGACGACAGAGGTTGCTAATCGTCCCCCAAATCATGAAGGACCAGTACCAACATCTCCAAGGTACATTATGTTGGTAGGATATACTAACATAGACTTCCGGAATCATCTCTTCTCTCTTTTAATAAACTTTTCATCGGACCTCTGCATCTTAATGCACAAAACTGAAAAATATTTAAGATAGGTATAAGGTACCCAATAGAAAATGTCGAGTCTTACAGTGTTAAAAGCACCGACAAATGAAAGTAACGGTTGGATCGTATTTGATAAAGGATGGTTGTTTAGAAAAAATATGAGCTTGTCGACTATCGCCTGCCCGATCCCGAATGAACGTAGGTTACTTGAGGCCCTGATCATGAAGGTCGTATCCAGCAGACGGTAAGTAGGACGTTTAGCAAGGATGTTGTATTTGTCAGCAACTAGCGCAAGTTCTATGGGAATACACTGGGGTTAATGAGAAGTAACATCATACCGAATTAGTAGTGGCACCTTACTATGAATGATAGTTGTTGGAAGAGTCGACAGTTTTATTGTAATCCCTCTATAATAATGCACTTCCATGCATCCTTTCTTAATTTTAACATTAATGCAGGATGAAGAAGTGGGACGCAGTACATCACCACCAGTGCATTTATTGTCTTTTTTAAACTTGCCATTGATTCTGAATACTCGTTTTTGTCGAATAACGATTACTCTAAGCATGCAAACAGGCGGTGATTAACGCCAACGGAAGGGAACTTAGTCAATAATTTTCTGTGCGGCAGTCCGTCAACTGTTTTACTCAAGCAAGGGAGAACCAGTATAACTGGTTTTCCGGAGTCAATGACTGTTGTGACATCAGATGGTGACTTCCTAATCCATGACGCAACACACCACTTAGCTTTTCTTTTAGGCGGTACATAACACTTCTCTCTTTCAAGCTATCTGTTATCCTAAAGATATTGCGCTGGGAAATTGTGGGTCAATAATTCCACTATTTAAGTAGTACCACTTTTGTCCACCGGCAAGCTTATCGCGGTTTCTGACGACATAAGCTAATATCTCGATTTAGTTGATAATCCGTACATGTATGGTCTAATATATCAGGGATTTGTGTTCTCAGGACTACAGTCGTATTCAAATCAAAGGGTAAAGCATAGATCAAGTTGTTCGTCGGACGATGCTTCCATAAGTAGTGACATTATTATGTAGGTAATAAATATTTTGCATAAATTGACTGAGCAATCACATCAGACAGAATCATATAGGTTGGATCTGCTTGGGTGAAAAGTCTGGCAAAACTATGAGGTTCGATGAAGGTTGATGATGCATTACACTGGCAGATTATGGAACGATAAGATACTACAGGCCACAAGCTTAGACAGGACAAGTATATATATATATATATATATATATATATATATATATATATATATATATATATATATATATATATATATATATATATATATATATATATATATATATATATATATATATATATATATATATATATATATATATATATATACAGTCGATTCCGGTTAATAGGACCAGCCGCTTATTCGGGCCAAATTCTGAAGAACCGAAACAAATCCTGTTACGCTAGCCTAATTTTAGCCGCTTATTAGGACCGGAATTCCGCTTAATCGGACCAGACGATAGAAGGTGGCAGGTAACAGAGGTGTTAAAATCAAGTTCTGTGCCTGGATGCCTGGACTAAACCCACAGTTCATATGTCGGGCAAGAAAGCGTATCATTCAGTTACGTTAATCCGAGTTGGCCTTTGCATAAACTGAACTGTGGCAACCTTGAGGCACATCTATCTAATTGGCTTCAGAACCGCCCGAAACTGACTGTAGTTTCCAACACCTGTAGGCGGAGCGAAGGCATACATGCTTGTTCACATGTCCTTAACCGCTCGATCGATGTACCGCACGTCTATTGAGCCGAATGCCCTGAGCCCGCAATGCGGGCCTACTCTCGAGCACGGCAAGTGATCGCGGACACACAGGTTTGGCAAATCGTAGGACAGCAAGTGGCTAGGTCAACCATAGAAATACACGGGAGACAGACTCGAGTGCACCTCAGTGAACTGTGCGTGTCTTGTTGCATGTTAAGAAAATGCCACGACGGGACTTGACGTTAGCTGAGAAGATTCGTTTCCTAGATCAGATCAAGGAACAGGGACCAACCACTAGTCAGCGTCGATTGGTGGAAATTACCTGCTTGGCAGAATCTACAATATCGCGCCTGATAAAACAAGAGAAAGATCTGCCAGAAGAATGGGCACAATGTGAAGGACGACGAGGTACTTCCCTAAAACGGAAGCGTGAAGGCAAGGATCCAGACGTCGATGAGGCCCTTAATGATTGGTTTGCCTTTGTTACTGGACGAGCCGTGCGAGTAAGTGGCCCAATGTTAAAGTACAAAGCAGAAGAACTCGCTAAAATGCTGGGCCACGAAGATTTTATAGCTACGGACGGCTGGTTGTCTTGATGGAAATCTAGACATGATGTAAAATTTAAGAAAGCACATGGTGAGAAAGAAAGTGCCAATAGCGCTCGAGCTGAAGAATGGAAATCAACAAAACTACCAGACCTTCTTGAAAAATTTCCATCGGATGACATCTATAATGCTGATGAAACCGGGTTGTACTATAGGGCTACACCGGACGGCTCCTTAAGTTACAAACATGTTACTCTCTCTGGCTGCAAAAAAGCTATGGATCGCGTAACTGTCTTGTGCTGCTCAAACATGTCCGGAACAGACAAGAGGAAGTTGCTGGTTATAGGAAAATGTGCCAAGCCTCGCTGCTTTAAGTGACTCAGAATGGACAGTTTACCAGTTGTGTATCGTGCGAACAGAAATGCATGGATGAGATCTACACTGTTTAAAGAATGGGTGAAGGATTGGGACACAGAGCTACAACGCCAGTCGAGAAAAGTGTTATTACTTCTCGACAATTGTGCAGCACATTCAAATTTGGATTCTTGAAGAATATCCAGATGGAATTTCTGCCTCCCAAGACCACATCTTTGATACAGGCAATGGACATGGGCATCATAAAAAATTTGAAGAGCTTTTATGGTTCAAGGTTGGTGAATTACATCCTTGAATTAATTGAGGAAGGCTTGCTGACGTCATCCTCGACGGACGGAGAAATCCGTGCAAAGGTCAACATTTTGCAAGCCGTTACATTCGTGGCCGAAAGTTGGCGAAAAATGAGCAGTGCGACAATTCGGAACTTTTTCTCACTGTGGCTTTAAGCATATTGTCTCGGAGATGGATGTGGATATGGTGATTGTAAATGAAAATGACGGCGAGAATGTGGAGCTGAAACAAGTTGAAAATTACGAAGAATTTTTGTCAATCGACAACGAACTTCAACTCTATGATGGAAATGAAGAATGCGATGCTGCCATTGTTGCTCGAATAGCAGCGAAACACACGACAGCAACAGAAGACCATGGAAGTGATGAAGAGAACCCTAACGTGTTGATGCCAGTCACAAAACAGGATGCAAGGAAATGCATTGAAACATTGCACCGCTATTTCATGCAGGAAGGAAATGCAGGTAGTCCTATTACTGCGTTACATGTTTGTGGTGATTTTGTGCGAATGCAGTCTGTTAAAAGAATGCGTCAAGCCACACTGGATACGGACTTCAAACTCTGAATGGAATTCGGTAATCCCTTTGTATAAAACTGTACTTCGCATGCTGAATATCTTGTAGGTCGTTAAGAAGAATTTGTTTGTAAATTTCTTTTTCAGTGAACAAAGTTCATTATCAAAGCAGTTCTTTTTGTGTGTTTGCTATAAATATATGCCGCTAATACAGGTCATAATAATAGTTTCCTATGTTATGTATAGCACGTCCCATCTTGTTACATCGGGTAACTTCGGTTAATCGGACCAGCCGCTTAATAGGACCGAAATGGTCTGGTCCCGATGTGGTCCGATTAACCGGAATCGACTATATATATATATATATATATATATATATATATATATAAAAGCAGCCTATAAAATCCACATTGAGCCATCGCAATCATGGAATGAATGTGTATACTAAGTAAAAAGATAACAAAATGGAAAATACACAGAGCATATTTTGCTTTTCTCACGCGATTTTATCGCTTTCATCGGTTTAGTGATTACTAGTTGACCATTATAATCAACGCAAAGGGTCAAGCGAGTCTTTTAATCTCCGTGAGTACGCGCCATGTCATCAAAAGCGTCCAACCAGCGGGGTTCTTCATCACTGACTCCTCAGCCCGGAAGACGTACGTGGTCGACAAGAACTAGGTTGGAAGTTAGCGCCTTGACGTTTATTCGCCATGGGGTAGGTTGGCCTCCACGCGATTTCCTACCAGTGCGGCTCTGCTAGAGCGAAATCGGGTTTCATCGAGGTTGAGGCTGCGTCGAGCACATCTTCCATTTGTGTCAGTTGCTGGGGCAAATCCATGTTTATCGGCGACCCACAGTTGTCGTGTTTCTCGACATAAAAGGTGTCTTCGATTCGATAGATCGATGTGCACTTTTAGACTGTCTGCTCAGGAAAGATGTGTTCAATAAATACGTAAACGCTATCAGATCGTTAAACACGCATAGTTCGGGCAGACTGAGGGTTTATGGCAAACTGTCGCCGCACTTCAGTATCTCCAGCGGTGTGAGACTAGGTTACCCGCTGTCACTCTTCCTCTTTAACTTAGCCACTGACGAAGTCATGGAAGCAGCGTTCACTGGACACGACCTGAGAAGTGTGGAGCTACTTCCTGGTAAACAGCTTCTTGACTTGGAGTATGCGGATGACACTGCCCTTATCTGTGGCTGGCCCCAAGCGTGCCAAACAGCGCTGGACCGATTAGCACTGGCTAGCAATCGTTTTGGGCTATGCATTAATCCATCGAAATGCGAAGTCCTGCTCCAAGTTTGACAGGTGCCCACCCATGCACTGAACCTTAGTAGGGATCATCTTGAAGTCGTTCAAGAATTCAAGTACCTGGGTAACTATATTAGTGCCCGTGGGATTGAAGATGAGGCTACGAACCGTATAGCGAAAGCTCGAGGTACTTTTGCCAAGTTCCGCCTTCCATGGCGCCGACGCGACATCATTAGTCGTGAAAGGCAGAGTTTATTATGCAGCCGTCCTTCCAAGCCTCTTATACAGTTGTGATACCTGGCCCATCAGGTCGACAGACATAAAGAGGATGATCACCTTCGATCATCGCTGCCTTCGCAACTTAGCTCGTGCCTGTTGGGAGCACCGCGTGAGCAATGCGCTTGTTCAGTGTCGCGTATTCGGTGCAGGAAGAGAGACTGAACTGCTCAACACAATTATAACACGCACTAGGCTACGATGATTGGGCCACCTGTTGCGTATGCCAGTACACCAAGTCCCGCGACGTGCATTGTTTGCATGCCGGGGTGTGGTTGGAAGAGGAGGAGGAGAGACCAAGTGATTACTTGGTAGAGACTTGAAAACCCTCACTTCGAAGTTGGTTTCGGTTGGTACATCCCGACTGCCTGGCTGGGGTCCTAAGGACGGTGAACATGTTCGGTTGTAGCCACTTGCTGATATGACGAAGAGCCGACCCCAGTGGCACTTGTGAGTTTCTTTGTCCATCCCTACCCTTCAGATTACCCCCCGATTGCGATCTCATGCCAAATGCATAATATAATATTTAACATTATATTACTTGCTTTTTGAATTCTTCATAGTGTAATTTCTTTACTATCTTATATTTGTATTCGGCACATTACCTCTGGTGTGTTTCTCACCCTCAGCTAACGTGTATTAATTGATTGGCTGATTGATAACTGCGCGAGCGAACGGAGGGCGCCGTGGTAACTGGTCGCACAGAATGTGTATGACATGACTTAGCCACCCCAGTTGGCGCAGCCATATTGGTTTGTCTTGAGGTAGATCCGTATAAGTTGGGACGCGGCGTCTAACATCGACGTTGCAAACGTTGTCAGAGACCGACATACGACGCAAGTCCTTTACATTGATCGCCGAGGACTCACTACCGTACAGCAGGATCATGCGAACATGTGCGTTGTAGACCCCTCCCTTTACCAAGAGAGGAACGTCATGATGACGCCATAGATGCCTCAGAGCCGCGAAAGCTAATCGGAGTTTGGCAACACGGAAAGCAATCGCTTTACCAATGGTGCCATCTGAAGAAGCGCAGTTCCCAAGGCAGATGGAGTTATCTACCTGTTCAAGCTGCGTGCCTTCAAAAATCTGCACGGAACAGGTACATGCTAATCTTGGAGTATGACCTTGCATTTCGATGGACCAGAGGTAATGCATTACTTGGTAGCCTTATTTACCAAGCGGTTTGAACGATATGCATGATCTGTGGTTCATCAACGAGAAAGGCAATATAATCAGCATGGTACAAATCAGTTGCGCGGTTGCCTGAAGAATCTTTACACCAGAACCATGGAGAGTTCCATAGCACCTAATAGGACATTCACCATCGCAAAGTTGAAGAGAATCGGGGACACGGGGCTTCCTTGTTGCACACGGCTAATGCTGCCGAAAGGTGAAGAGGGTTGACAAGAAGCTCGCACGCCGCCAGGAACATCTTTGTATAAAACACGAAATATGGTGGCATAATTTTCGGGTATCACATTGCTTTGCAGACAATGCCATAAAGCGTGCCGATCGACCGAGCCGAACACAGCTCGAATGCCCAAAAGGAGGACAATAGTAAGCTGGCGATAAAGGTGGCGCTGCTTGAGGAGTTTGCGAAGCGTATACTTGTGGTTCATACACACAGGATTGCGGCGGAAACCGATCTGTTCTTCACGAGAGTGTAGTTCTCGTGTCGGTGTTAGTCTGCCAAGTAGAATTGATGTTGGCAATATGGAGGCGACGGATAAAAGGCTGATTCCTCTTTGGTTGGCGTTTAAGGTACGAGCACTCATTTTGTAGATGGGCGCGATAATCCATTTCTTCGCACTTGACCTTGGTGAACACAGCTGTTAACTGGTTGATATCTACCTCACCACAGTAATCGAACAGCTCCGGAAGACGTCCGTCTGAACCAGCAGCTTCGAATCGTTTCAAGTGACGAAGCTCAAGACATACCTCCGCCTTGGTAGGTTGTTTCAGCGATATTTTCCAAGGCACGCAATTAGGCACACTTGTTAAACAACCAGAACAAGGAGGTCAACTGAAATGAGAGTAGAAGTGCGCAGCCCATGGGCCCTTGCGTCTGCGCCAATTTGCGTTTTGTGATTCAGCAACCTACCAAATAGCTTCACTATCTCCAGTTCTTCTGTGGTCAGCAGTCCCAACGATCTGGACAGGCTTGCGAAAGTTTCCAGAGACGGCTGCTGTCTCCATCTCCGAAGCTCGCTGAGAGCACTAAGTTTCGCGATCGTTACGTACGCTTTGTTTGAGTTGTTGGTTGAGGTTGCGGTGGACTTCATCGCAGCTTGAATCAGCTGAACTTGCTAGGTGACGGTCAAACAATTCCATTGAGCGTGCAGAGATCCAGCCTCTAAGAGGAGCCCCAACGGTTCCACTGTATACTTGACCGGAAGAAAGCAGCTTCCTTTGCAAGAAATTTCATTTATTTTCGTTGTCTGTTTCTAGAGCACTAGCGAGCGCATCTGATAAGAAGGATTGATAGGAATATTGGATGGAGGGGTTAACTAGCCTGTTGGTATCCAGCGTACGGTGCCTGTTTCGAAGTACCACCAAAGCGTATGTAGATACCCGCACAGACCAGAGCGTGATCTGAGTAGAGGCAGGTAGTATAAGTCAATTTGCAATCCCGTATGCTGCCAGCCGTCTGAAAAGGATTGCTATGGGATCAATGTGTGACGACGCTTGTGTTGTAAAAGTGGGGCGCAAAGTGGCAGCGCATCTCCTTGTATGCTTGAAGTTCGTGTCCGATAGAAAGATTCTTTTGTCTTTACATAACGTGAAAAGCCACTCTGTTATCAGAACGAATCTCATCAAGAGCATGACGGCCACTCAGATGGCATTCACTTAAAAGTACGTAGCGGGCAATCCCATGGCTGGTTGAGGCTTGTGATGCTGAGATCCGGACAGATCGTCGACCCGCTACTCTCAATGTTGTACTGTGTACATATGTCATGGACTTCTCCTCGTGGCGTCCCTTGGGTAGGAGTTGGGTTACACCCTTTCACCAGCCAAATGCCAGGATAACCCGCGTGTGTCGATTCACCGACTTATGGCGTACGCCCCCCTGCAAATCCAGTGTATCTTTTATCAAAGGATTTGACTAAGGTTCCGAGTCGCTCTCACATTCAAGTGTGGAAGCCATGCATGTATAGCAGTCCAAAAGTAAACCATCAATTGCACTTATAGTGATAATGTCATGCTGAATCGACTGTCGCGAGTAGCAATGGAAAACGGGTTACCATATCTGCAAC
>CALYDF020007404.1:0-12555 GCA_944474145.2 Dicrocoelium dendriticum | reverse complement strand
CCGCGTTAAAGCTACTTTATAAATGAATATGCATATATGCTTGCTTTTTAATCGAAACTTAATTCTACATGATTTGGATATGATTTAACAGCGTACTTCTGAATAACCGCAATAGAACTATAAACACCGCAGTTTATTCTTATTACCGGAACATTAAGCATCAGAGCAAATTTAAAATTTCTTCTAGCGAAAAGACATTTTCGCATTCACAATTGCTATATTGTTACCATCGTCTTAGTTCAATTGTTGATAACAAGAAATGAAGCACAAAGACAAATTCTATATGCCTCTAAATGTGGCCAATTTCATTCTAATACTCTTATCTGTAAGACAAATCTCAGCTGATGTAATAAGTTTTTAAAACGAAAGCAGTATTTTGTATTTGGTGAAAAGGATCCGCACCTACGAAACCCAAATTTATCAGAATATAAATTACTGGCTTAAATTAAGATTTCGGTTTTATTTTTTCGATGATTGGAGCGAATAAATCATAAATAGATAACTAGCACGCATTTGCTTTGTTTGCACATTTAACAAGTCAGTTTGTTTACCTGGAATGCCATTCGAAAAAGTTTCCATAGTAAAAGTCCTCGGAAATATATTGAAAATATTTTCGTAATGTAAGGTTCTTAAGAAATCCCGTACAAACAATTTGCTTTTGATGATAATTAAATTGACAATATTTTAAGCACATAGCCCTGTTAGCTGTCTGTAAGATTAGTATCAGTATACCTCTTGTAAATCTCAGCTTAATCTAAAATATAAATTGAAAATGTCATCCCAAGTGAATATGGATTAATTTTTCGTTTAAAATGGTCAGTCGCGTCACATAACCTGATCATAATAAGGCAGGTATTCCGTCGTGTATTTGCCACAGTGTTACGGTTAATTGTAGAAAGCCAATTTCAGATTGGGGAAGTTAGAAAGTGCCCCGCTATACATTTAGGCAGATATTGCTTAGTTCGGCTAAAGCAATTGCTATCAAATAATAGTGAGATACATAGCACGAATTGAAAAATGGAGCGTATAGTGTTTAGTTTAGAATTGCACAATAGGCTACTGAATTAACGCAGTATTGTTAGCTCAGCCGCATGAAAATAAGCATAACAACGCTTGACAAGACGACATCATTACTTTGCAAAGTAACGACACTTGCTTACTGTTTTGCATTTCTCCTGCTATATGAAGGATTTTAGATATCCATTAACTATAAACAACAGAGAGTCCATTTCTATTAAAATTACCACCTTGCCTCGGGAGAAAATGTGACGAGCCCGGGTTAAGTTGTCGTTATTTTACATTCTGTTCCTTCTAGAAACCGAACAAATTAATGTAGAGTAACATTTATCCGTAACGGCAAATATTACATAATATTTGTCTTTCGGTTTTCTTAAAATCTAAAATTTTACGTTCTGTATTTTAATTTCAACTATGCATTTGAAAAGGCTTTGACCTATGTTCCATATGTGAAGCCTATTGCAAGTGTCAAGAACAATGATTTTGCTTAACATATGATGGCAGGGTACACCGTTTATATATTTTGATGGAGATGTTCAGACGAGAAATTAGGCGAGCATGTGAAATTGGCTCCAGGGAATGGAGCCTGGCTACTTCGATGATCTGTCGCTACAGGGCCAATTAACTCGAAAATTATCATTTCTTTTGCATCTGTGGGGCAAACATTTAACTGCGTCGAAGAGCAAATTAATTGTTCAGCATGATTCTATTATGCCAAGCGTTCCTTGCAGTAATAAGTTGGCAAAATATCACCAGCTAATTATATGAATTTGAAGCGCATATTTGTTCTAAAATTCAATGCATCATTAATGCTGTAGCTAATAAGTATCCTATAGATGGAGCAATGATCTTATCTAGCCAGTTGTCCTAATTTTATGTATTTATCCCCTAGTTATTCTACTGGAATTTGGAAAATCCATCCTACTTAAGCATTGAGGTGCCGTACTTATCAGGGAATAATACCGCCAAATTCTTAGTCGTTATGTAGCATTTGTATTGGTTATTCGTGTATTTAAATCATTTTATTTTGATTACTTTACTAGAATGGTTTTAATTGCTGTCTGTCCCATCAGGTAAGCAAAGGCAGTCTGTGAAATCTGTTTGCATTTACAAGGTATAGATTAGTACTATATTTTTAAAAATAACGTTAATATACCTCGGTTTCAAACTATTAGATGTATATGTAAAACTATTAAGGTTGTCGTCGTCAAGCTCGGTTTGATTTTCCGATCCATAAAAAAGTGACTTCAAGCTTATTTTCGCTATCCGTTTTGGTTTTGGCGCGCTAAAATTGTCCAATTGCTGCCGCCTTCAGGTGCTATTTGTGGTTATTAATTTCAGTAATAGCCTTATCCCTGCAACATATTATATCATAGTACCAACTGCACAGTTCTTTGCTTATGCAAATTATTTTAAATTTAAAATGTATATACACCTTAATTATTCAAACCATTGCCTTATTACAACTTTTCTTTATATTACACCAAGCTCACTCCAAAATGTGTGTTGGATATTAAAGTTGTCCATGGTATACTATTCAGATGGTAACTAGTAATTTGCATTTTTATTAAAAGTACTTTATTACATCACGTTGTAAGTTACAACTTGTTAATAAATCCCCAATTGGTGTATTTACATCCGTGATACAAAATTCGATCAAAGGGCAAAGTGTTATTTCATTATTTTCATGAGTTTTATCCTTAATATGTCAATGCTTTTAAGAAAAGCCTTTAATTCTTATAAACCAATAGTCTAAGATTGATGTAGCACTCGTAACCTGGTAATTTTGTAAGAAGTTTGCGCTTCAGGCATATGCACGCAGGCGCAATTTCCTAAAAGTCTTTGCGAACGGAGCTTACATAAGTTAGTTTATTGTACCTTCCAGTTGTAAAAATAATTTATAGGTTTCGTTTCTGCGTCCTTCGCCCAGCAATCGCAAGGCATAGGAGGTATTTCGTAAGCAATATTTATGCAACATTCCATATCCTAGTGGACGTTGAGCTTAATGTTCTTTACAGCGCGTCTAATTACACAGGAACAAAATGGATTTAATTTAATAAAAGACCAAGATTGGTTATAGAGCAACAATACAACTATTAACGTAAATAATACGTAGTTTTATCCATGTCTTATATAGTGGAATCAAATTCCTAATTAGTGGACTCATGTTGCCGCAGATATAATTAGGTACACAATAAAAATATCTTCCTATGTATACACATGATGATCAATTTGCTATTTATTGCAGTGTCCAGTTCCAATGGTGCCAGTAGCATATCTTACTGATATGTGGCATGGTATTCCGTGGATCGTGGACTTCTTGGTCAAGTCATTTTAAATCAAAGTACGCTTTATGCACGTGGATAAGTGTATTATCGGCATGATGCACTATGGGTGCGGAGTACAAGGTTTATGATATTATTATGAAAAAAGTGAAACGCTTATAATATCAAATACATCACGGAAGCAACTACATTCACACTACACTGATTGCCATGATTGGATCAAAACATGCACAACTTTTGGAAGAGAACAGAATTGAGATAATATGCAATACGTGAATATGAAACCGGATATTTGGAGAAGGTAGAGGGAATGGATTGTGTTTTTGACAGGTCGCAATATACTGGATGGTAAGGGTAATTTTTAACTTTGAAGCAAAAATTTGTACAAACGTCTTGACGCCAGCTGAACATAAAGTCAGCATAGGACTTATTAGACAATCCTCCGCACCTGAAATTATGCTATATGAACCCTGCAACTAATGAATATTCGTCTTCGTAAATCCCAGCGAACATTTCAGGGGAACAGTGGAGAAAACGTGGCACTTTACATGAAGTCACAAATCTAAGGATTGATTAAAGGAGTATTAAATTATATAAGTTGAATTGCTTTAAATAACAACGGTACAAGCTTACAAAACGTTTTGGCGACATCAACACACCACGCTAGTTTCGGGTTACTCAACGTTCTGAATTTACACTGATCCCTCACTGCTGATGGAAAAGTCCCATCAAAAACAATCTGTAACCTATGCTGCCAAATCAAAGAGAATGTACGAAAGAACCTTAAAATTGATCAGAATCTGGGTTGGCGATGAGGAAAAAATCGTGCTTGCCTAAGCTATTTCGGGAATTATTTCTCCTGAAGGTTAGAGTTATTCACCCATGTATTTTGGGTGTTCCGCAGTGCGATCGCGCTATGTAATATGTCAAGAAACGTCAGCAATTGAGAGTAAGTAAACAATCGATACATAGCCAAATCCAATTTAATCAAGAGTTATGCCCTTAAATCTCGCGTGTTACGACCTATGCATATGTGTGTCTGCGGGTAAATGTGGATGGTGATAATTTATGTTGTATGTTGATTTAAACAGCTGCACGTACGTGTTAGTTTCACTATATGCGCGTAGTGTCCGTGAACTGTTTAATTGATATCCATCTACTTATAGATTCCCAGATAGCTGAGGTGGTGTCATGTAGCCACTTTGGAGGAAATCATGACCGTCGCTCACGCTCTGTGATGGATCAACGGTTGTTATTTCATGTGTTTCCAAAAGCAGGTAAATTTTTACAAACCGCGTTGCGATTTCGGGGTTTGCCTACCCTTTGTGCACAAATCTAAGATGTCTGCATACAATGAATGCAACGATTCTGTTAACCTTGTGTGTGCGTTTCTGTTGCATATTGGTAAAGTGTTATTCCAAGAATTTGCATAAGTCAGTGAAAATAGAATTGATGTCTGCAAGCAGAAATGAAAGTTGTGTCTAGATAATGGCATATATCATGTTGTCCAGCCGGAGCGTCTCACGAGGTTTATATGCGGATGAAATGTGTCACGAAAAATCGATGTAACTGGAATATGCTTTATCCAACTATTCTAATGTCGATGGTTGAAACAATGGAAAAACTCAAAATAAAACTTATATGAGCGAGATCAATGAGTGTGGAGAAACCAGTGGAAACATTGTCATGTTGCTTAATCTAACCAGCCGATTGAGCTTGGCGGAGGGAATCGGCACTAACGTTTTATCTCTTGCACTGATGACTTAAGGGGAAATCGTGACCTGCACTTAATAGCACCTTCTCCTTTTTAGCGTGTCACTTGAATTAGGAGTGATCTTATCTATGTTAGAGTCATATATACGTCTCTGGAAACGCTGTGTTTTACCATTGTTCTATAAATAATACACTAATCATCTGCTGGCTTATTCAGGTGAGAAAATGTGTGGGTCTATTTTAGTCTGTGCCCAGTTTACCTTGTTCAAGCGTGTCTAAAATAATGCGTTTTCGATCGGTTCTATACTACATCGAAGATGTTAGCAAGCAAAAATTTGGCAACTGCTAAGATGCCAAACAGCCTAAGTGATGAAATAGCTGCTTGCCTGCTAATAGCCTGTCAACAATCTGAGGATGAGGGATGTTGAAATTCCTAAGGATGACAAGGCGTACTGTGCTACTGATACAAATAATTGTAGCCCAGTTTGCAAATTTGGTATTCGAAGTGTTCGCTGATTTCGGCTGTTTTTTCAACAGACGTTTCCTTATTAAATGAAGCTACCTCATCACTGCTTGTATACGTAGCAGAGCGGGGCGGTAAGATATGAAGCGTTAATTGCTATTTGCATTTGATCTGCTGAGTGCATGAACCGACTTGTAATTCTATTTGTGGAGCGGGTACTGATTTCTTTGATTCATATTAAGTGAAGTTGGCATGCGTGCAGTTACAATTGACATAATCGTCTGACGTGCATGTCCGGATTTATGTATTGTTAAATTTTAGTTAATTTTTTTATTTCGTTTTATCCCTCGTACTGTGTAGCCACAGCCTATTCCACCTTGCAAGAATATTGAAATGGCTGCAAATTGTCAAGCTCCTAATAATTATCAAGCATACCTCGAATTTCCAAGTGCTAGGAAACGTATGTACTCTATGTCTCAGTGATGACAATCCTGATCACTATATCAGGAGAAAAAGGAATGTTTGTCACATCCTATTTCACCTTTTCGTAATCGATGCTCCGCGTTGGATATTTCCTTTTTGTCTGTCAAATGCAGCGTTATCGCCAAATTTGCAGTAGATCTTCCAGACTATCTCATTCTGACCGCCTTGTTTGAATTGGTCATCCCTTCTCAAAACAATCCTCTAAAAGTAACAGTTGGTTTGTGAGCTGCCAACATGCTACTTAGACGTAGCTATCTACTTGACAGCCTAGACACTTTCTTAATATAAGGAGGCATACAGCACCCTATTAACTGTGTTTACAATGAAACTTCTTGCATACTGGTATTTGTGTACTAATGGGCAAAACTGATTATATTTCATCCTTCTGATTGCTGTCATGCTGCGGCAATGTGGCTCCTCTTAAAAGGATTTGGTTGCAGCTGTTTTTATATTACAATGGATAGTTGCTGTAATTATTTATTGTATTTGTTCGGTGTGAAGCTCCTTTGGATATTCACCATTTTAAATTGCTCTCTCTGCACTCCCGTGAGAGAGGTTATACGATGGAGTTACTTAACTTCTTTAAAACCATCAGTAAGGTGATATACATAGAAACGAGTTGCATTTGCAGGAGCGTATATTTATGGAATACCGTTTGGTATTGAAAATATCTCATTTACTTACTGAATGCATGAGTTCGGTTTGATCAGCTTTGTTGTGAATCGCTCACATTTCTGAATCACTGCATTCGGAATAACTCTTGATCTTAGCGATTTTATTGACGTATAATTCACCTGCTAGCAAACTTGCTCATACAAGTTGTCATAAGTGGTCACACAGCGATACAAGAGTTTTTTATACCCTGTCAACATTCACGGTCCTTCTAGTGTCGAATGGGTTTCAAGTAAACCCGAGGTGAGTCCTTTTGCAATTTCCGGATGGATTGATGTGTACAAAGGTGACGTTACCCGATACCACGAAATCATACTTCTTTGGTTTGATTCCCCCTAGTTTGATGAGAAAATTACCAGCACTGTTGCTGATTTGTTTAGAATCTGCAATCAGAGGAATCTTTTACTTGCACGAGCACATAATCAATTTGTACGCTGGGATTCGCAGCAATGGGACAATTTTGTGAACCCTTCTTTGTGTATATTCAGTAGTCCATAAAACCTTGCCTTCTTCCCATTAGCAAACTGAAAACCACTAACTGTCGAGTAAGATCAATCATCTTACTTTCCAGGCTACTGTTGTGAAAAAGCCCAGCATGCATTTAAAGGTGCTGCTTTATTTCGGAGATGCGTATAATCACGGAACGATATTGAGAAATTCATAATTTTTAAATGCGGTACAATTTTATGTTACAGAATGCTTTAATTCTAAGGTTATACTCAAATATGTTTACACAGACTGACTCAAAATCTCACATCCTTAATGGATGATCACTAAAAGTTAAGTCTCCATTCTCTGGATCGATAAAATACAGCTCAATTGGTTGGTTGTGATTAGGCAATTTTGATTCATGCATTAACTTTTCATCCAAGCATATAAATGGCTTGTCTCACTCTTTATATAATATACTTGTCAGCATTTGTATCCTATTTTGCGCGCTCATTATTTGGAGTTTTATTTTCTTTATTCATCGGAGTGAAAACCTATACTGCCATATTTATCACGCTTACCCACCGAAAATACAGGGATATGATGCCGCATTCACGAACGCATGGTTAAATGAGGATGCAATTAGTCGTTTACTGCTACCAAAGCTTATTTATTCTTGATGAAGTGTGCATTTGATTGCAAGTTTTCAGTAATAAAGTAGTATAAATGTACCTATGTTTTTAGAGAAAGATTATATTGGTTTATATTAACGTGCGGGAACATGGCGCGTATTGCTTGGTCGCTTTTTTGGTTACCGCCTTGTTCACCTCAATCGATATCAGCTTGGCTTTTAAACAATAACTCGCCTGGTAGATTAGCCAGCGTCTTCTGGTACAAGCATTAAATTCGATACCAAAAAATTGATGGTCATTTTAATTCTGTCTAACAACAATTTGACTTTCAGTGACCACATTTAAGAACAGATAACAGGTAGGCCAATGGGATCACCTCTATCTGGCCTGGTAGCCAAGACAGTGATGCAGGCGCTGGAAAAATGGCACTTCCGATTACAAGATCAAAAGTTTTGATACGATACTTAGACGATAAATTTTCATCTTCAAGCGTTTCAAATTGGAGGAATTATAATTCATCGTGGAGGAAGAGAATAACGGTCAGTTATCATACTTAAACTTTGTTATGCGCAGACCGTTGCTAAACGATCGGAAATGCAGTCTACCGAAAAGCTAGCCTGCGGACCATGTGCTTTACTGCGGCATCAAACATCAGGCAACCCACAGACGTAGCTATGTACAAATTCTTTTTAAACGAGTAAAACCCATTGTACCACACTGCAGTTGAGAGGGGCAGAAAAAGCAATGCCTTCAAACTGCTCAAGCGGAACTCGTAAGCAAAAGGCTTCATTCTACGCGGCCTTGCATTAGACCAGGCTGCACAACACACCTCGACATATTTAACAGCTGAAAAGAGAGAAACAGTGAACAATATCAACGGAATCTCTGAAATGGCATCTTGGGTTTAATTGCCTTTTACAGTCTTCAAATTAAAGGATAAACTTAGCAAAAAGGAAGAACCTGGTTTGTTTTATTATAAACGCTTCCGAAACTGCGACAAATACTAGGTGGGACAGAGAAGAAGAAAGCTTGTCACAAGGCTGCACGATCAAAGCTTAGCCATTCTTCCCCACGAGCGGAACTCCCTGTTGCCTGTGCAAAAGGAGGCCATGAACCATCAATTCGATACAGAGTACACAGTATTCTCGGAGAAGCTAAAATCCGGCAAGCACGTGGTCACTGAAGTCTGCCATTCAAAGGTGAATTAGATCATTAATCACTCGGAAATTGATGTCGTTCACGAGTTATTGGGAACTAGGTCCTTGAAGCGACGCTGATGATTGTGCCTCGTCAGGCAATGAAAGGTCTGCATAATCATCACTGTGCTCGGACAACAGCACGACATTTACATATTGCATATCTAACGCAGACCAGTAATCGAATAAGGGCCGTGTACCAATATAAAACTGCAACGATCCACACTTACACACAGGCGCCAATAAGCACCAGTCGTAACAAGCGCGCTTAAAGAGTATAACCAATGGATGACTTGTAGTTTTGTTGGGTAAAGGTAGTCGTAATCTCTGTTGCCGTTCCCGTCGTCATGCTAATGACAAGTACTGGATCTAATCTTAAATTCTTATAGTCAGAATTATTCTGTCGTGCATGTAATCTTTGTTGGGAGTTGCACCAACATTTATCTTATGTCCAGTGACTTATGGATGTGTGCAAACGCTGGTTGCATTCAGATAGGCTCTTATTATTTATACTTGTTTTTTTTAAATTAGAAGCTAGCCGATATTTGCTGGAAATGGTGTTCTTTATATATTCAGGAAATAACAAGTCAATTGTTCCAACGTTAATTACATACCGACTTGAATACTGCAGTAAAAATAGAGCATGAAATTGTGAAATTGCCTCTTTTACAGGAGGCAATTTATAAACATATTACTAAATCTGGTGGCTTTAACGACTAGTAAACAACATTCTTGCTGCTTCCCGCTTTAACTGGCAGGCAATGAAGTTATTGCCTCTCATTTTAGCGTTAAACCAGAAAATTTACGCAACACAGCCGTTTCATACTTGCAAAATTCATCTGATTTTAAAAAGTTTTATTTCAGAACCGTTTTTTATTTATTTAAAGAACAAAGTATTTTGATGTTTCTCTTCCCAAACCTAGCACACCTGGGAAGAGCAACACGCAAGTACATCCATTCAGGGTACCGTCCTCGAGATCGGAATGATCAAGGTTTACCTCAAATTGAGCCGAAGTGTTAAAAGAGGTTGCTGGTCGCAACCCATCCACAAAGCTTTCTCCCTAACTTACGCTTTGAACTAAGTATTTTGTTTACAAAGCTGGCAATATGAAACATTCATCTGATTTTATGAGTGTACCTTGTTCTCCAACAATATCTTTGCAAACATGGCTTGAAATTTTACAAATGATATATACATAGCAGGTCCAATCCTTCCCTGTTGATTTTGCATCGCGCACTAACATAAATTTTAAGTATACTAATTCCTTCCCTTTTCATTACTGATTGCCTATTGTTTGGGCTGAATTCCGAAATTAAACTATTTAATTGCTTTAACGTTTTTTAGCCTACCTGCAATCGCGAGATGAAAACGGTTAAGGAAAATTGTGAGCGCTTTTGGAATTCCACACACAAGCTTTGTGGGAGACAGCTTTATATCAAGTAAAGTTTGGAACGTGCATGACAGTTGCAAATTAGACGAATTCTAACGTAGTTAGCTGACAAAACATTGAGCAAACAAGCGTTGTTTTCTCATGTATAATATAATACTTCTTCGTCATGTAAAATTTTCTTACCATAGCTTTTATAAAATGTGGTGTTCCACTTGCTTTTTCCATCTAACTTGTGTGAAAAATCACTGTTAGGAGCTTTCTGTTTTCTCTGCGCTTATCCTTTTCTGAGATCTTTGAAATTGCTTTGTTTCTGATAGATTGCTTGCATAAAACTTAAAATAATGCACGCTCATCAAGAATATAATTAGGTAAAATTGCCGCGACTGTGGCAGCATTTTCTAACTGTATTCCTCTGCCTACTCCACCCAGCATTTATTTCAATCAGATACGTGGACGACCACGGGTGAGGCCGAAGTAGTGTCCTGTGTGTATCCCATTGTTATTTTGAAAAACGTATTAGAACTACGTGGAGTAAGCTTAACTAAGGTTTTAGTGAACCCAAACAAGTAGTTTATTCTTACCTCACCAGACTCAGCAATTTTAGATTGCATAATCTTGGTATCCATTCGACGAATTTTGCATTACTTTTTTAAATCAAGTTACGCAAAACAATTTCCATTAATTATCTAAATACTAATTAGCCGAAAATAAATGTCATCGCAAAGCTCTGCCCTTTTCACTGCTCTCTGTTTCATTAAAAGAATAGACACATTTTGCCCTAGCTCAAACGGAGTACACTTCCGTCTAATCCAGCGATAAACTCACCAACTTGTAATGCATACAAATGTCCAGAAGCCTGTCTTAACTTCGGCATTGATCACATTTAAAAGATATCGTTTGCAAATACGTGAAATGAATTAAAAGCGCCATATTAACAAGTCGAAATTATTATATTGGTTAACGAAAGATAAGACGTTAATAAATGTTTGGAAACTTCACATTTAATGGGGTGCTAACGACTTGAGGTTTCCGATCATTTGTGTCCCAAATGCAATAGGAGAGAGTCAATCAGATTAAACCATTCAAAGTAATTTCCATAGGCTGTCCCTTAAATATTTACGGCTTACATTTTGTGACATACACAACGGACTCTGAAATCGAATCGTATCCAAATAAAAAAATCTGAAACGCGTGCTGATCCAAAGTAACAAGACATTTGGCAGTGCTTTATATTTGTACTAGGTAGTTATGCATTGTATATTGATTTGAGCCTTATCACCAAAATGATTTCATGATTCATTTAATTATATCCCCTAAGGGAACAGAAAGCACACATCATAAAGTTAAACAGTATTGCAAAATATCAAAAAGCTATATCAGGCGTCTTTTAAATTTATATGTAAATGATTTAGACACATTAATTCTATGAGGATAGGTTACTTGGCAGGAACACAATGCAATATAAGTTAGAAATTGAACACTTGCAACAAAAACATCATTTACATAAACGACTTGTTTGTAGGCTTACTGCTCACGGGCTTGACGATCACCTTGTGTGATAGAGTTATATTTGTTACAGAATGACAAGAACTAAGATCGACTAGTTGAAACAATTTTTAACGCGCAAAGAATAAAGAAAAGAAACAAAATGAAATCAACTATGTATTGGAATCTTAATATTATTAATCTGCGAGCATATCACTAAACAGTAATTCCGTCAAAATAAATGCACGCTGTACTCATAAAGAAATATAAATTTCTTATAATCTTTGCAGCCTAAAATATAAGCTGTTTTCAAATAACAATAACATCGGTAATAAATAGTACCAATCACAGAAATTTGTAATTTAGTGTGGACAAAACTGCCTTGCTAAGTCTGTCAAACAAATGACATATATTCTCTGCGCAGACCAGATAGCGTATGACACTTGAACTCGTAATTTTCGGATTTGCATAAATAGACCAGGTTAGATACAGCATATGACTACTTATTTGCGTCACTTTAACCGACTGTCCCTTTATCTTATGTATACCAATTTGCTTGGGGACATAATTTTATAGACTAATGTTTGGCCGCCTGAAAATTATTGAATCCATGTGTGAGAACATTTTATACAACTTGTTTGGTTACACGTGCAACGGAAGTGTAAGTAATATTGGAAACAAATGAAATAATACGAGTTCAAAGTATGAAGATGTATTCAAACATAAACGTTAACTGTTGAATATTGTGATAGACAGAAAATATCATTAGCTTAATAAGAGATATTACAC
>CALYDF020007403.1:0-12544 GCA_944474145.2 Dicrocoelium dendriticum | reverse complement strand
TCAATTTCAAAGCAGCTGTGTGACCTATTCAGCCATACGAGTTGTGCAGCTATTATTATTAGTAATTCTGTAGCGTAACTAAACTATTCCGCAACATTGGATGTCACCGCGGTTTTAACCTTCAAATCGTCCACTTGTTTGACTGACAGTACTTCCGTTGTCACGAACTGCTTTAGTGAGTAGTTAGCTGTACCGTTTCTCTCTCTTGTTGATTTGCATCCTAGTTTTTAGCATGCACAATATAGGTTGATTCCAGCTGCCTTCAACTGCTATACAGTCCTGTATTGGACATGTCGCTTACGTGTCCTTGATTACCAACTGGTATTCTAGGCGCCAAGGAACAATTTGTAAACCCTGTACAGAATACTCCGCCCGCCGTTTTAAATGCTTATTCTGGTGAGCTTGTTCTAGTGTTTCTTTGATTCATTACTTGTGCTCCTAATGTTTTATCACTTACCACAATTTATTCGCTTTTTGCAATGGATTATCTAGAGAATAAGCGCGGTAAATGTCGTAAAGCCTGTCATGTATAATATTGTTGCGTTAGCCACTCCACCATTTTTCAAGAATGTTCCTTTGTTAAGAGGTTAACTGTTGGAATCCACTTCTCTTCTGGTAACACCAAGTATAATCAGACAATATTTTCTCTTCCACAAAAATATATACTCGAGGTTGAGAGAAATCATCCTTTGCCGCCCTCTGGTAATGAGATCCGAGATTCCTTAACAGGATTTTTAATGCGTATTACTCCCTCTAACAAGGTCAGTCTGTATCAACTACTTAATGATCTGCAATTGGGAGATAGGATACGTTCAGCCTTTTTGTGCGAAATGCAACAGCTCATTGGCACGTCCAACATGCATGTAGGGGTTCTTCGCAAACGCAACGCCTGCCTGATAGTGTTCAGGACATGCTTGCAGTAGCAAGAGACTTGCCAATCACAGCAATTGCAGATCCAGCAAACCGCGTCATCGAACGGCACCAGCCGGCGAGTGAAATTAAGGCACCTAATCAGCTTTGTGCTGGCACAATCACACTGGCACCCGCGAATAGCCAGCCGTAGCTAACAGATGCATTTTCATCGCAGTTAGCGTCGCTTCAGCGCCAGGTCGAGGAGCTCAAATTAAAACGGAAGTAAAACGGTCACTATAGATCATTGCCCCTTCGCACAAAACCTGATGCCCCAGGGTAGTCCTTTGTCAATCACCTTTCGGAAATAAAGCTTGTATGTGCGTATAGCCATGTAACTACTCTGCTACAGATACTCCGCCACGCCGGCCTGTAATAGCCACTAAGTAATTTGGCAAAGCTCAAAACCGTCTCAACTACATTAGGGATTATGTTTTCGAGACTCAATTCATAGTTGATCCCGGGGCGTAAGTCAGCGTCATTCCCTCGATGCCAAATGATCCTACCGCTTATTTGTCGACAAGCCTAAGGACTGTCAGTGATACACCGAAATCACCACCTAGATTCATCGGCCGGTTACCGTAGAACTAAGCCTTACGGTAACCTTTCACTGTGTATTTATCGTTGTTGCATTCCCATTTTCCATCATCGGCATTAAATTTATTAACCACTTTGACTTATTGGCCAATGCGAAACACCAGATGATAGTTGACACTGCAATGAAACTCTGTGTACGTGGTATCAACGTCGATATCGCATCCATCACCCCGGTCTACACCTTAGCCCAGACCTTGCCAGACTACTCCAACCTCTTATCTCAGTATTTCAAGCTGATTCAACCAATGAACGCAGTTTTTCCCGTGGCAACCAAAGTCACATATCACATACGGACGAATGGCCCACCCGTCTAATACAGTCCACGCCAACTATTACCCAAAAAATTCGAGGCAGCTAGGGCGGAGTTTGAACACATGCTCAAAGTTGGAATCTTTCTCCTTTCCGACAACACTCGGTTCTCTCAACTTCAGATGGTCCAGAAGTAATCTGGTAACTGGTGTCTTGAGGTGACTATTGCGCACTCAACGGCTAACAGTTCCAAATATGTATCCCATCCCACACATGCAGGACCTTACCGCATGCCTCTCAGGTAAGACGATCTTCAGCAGGATCGATCTTGTCCAGGCCTACCAGCAAATACCTGCAAAGAAAAGTGACATTCTTAAAGCCGCCGTAATCACAACTTTCGGCTTGTTTGAAATTTTAATAATGATACTGGGGCTGTGTAACCACGCACAAACCGTCCAACGCTTCATCCACGATGTTAATCGTGATCTAGACTTCGCTTAATTTTTCCTCGACGATATTGTAGTAGCCACTTCATCGGTAGAATAACATTTCAACCATTTGCGAGCTATTTTTCATCACCTGACCCAACAAGTTGTCAAAGTCAACCCGACTAAGTGAGAACTCAGTAAATCGACGGTAGAATTCCTAGGCCACCTATTTTCACCAACTGGTATTGCAGTCCTTCCTGGTATGATCTTAGCAATTAAGGACTTCCCAGCCCCGATATCATTCAATCGCCGTCGAATTTATGATTTGGCCAACTAATATCGCTACTTCATTTTGCGCTGCGCTCAGCTCATGCAGCCTTGTACTGACGTACCCAGAGGGAATGGACGTAAGTTCGCTTTCTCGGACACAGCACAGATAGCTATCACTGATCTCAAGGATGCTATCCCTAACATAGCTGTTTTCGCTCATTCCATATCGACTGCACGCATTTATATCACTACTGAGACCTCAGACTTTGCAGTAAAACAATCCTCCAACCACACGTTGGTGGGCAATAGCAACCCCTTAAGTTCTTCTTTAAACGCCTGTAACCAGCGGAATCCTGCTACAGCACGTTTAGCAGAGAACTGCTCCTCATCTACCTAGCTATTCTTCACTTCTGACACACTCGAAAGCCGCGCTTTTACATTTACACTAACCATTAGCTAAAGGCATTCGCAATTAAATCTGCCTGCGACAAATAGTTACTCCGGGAAACAAGATAGCTAGACTTTGTCAAACAGTCCACTGCTGACATAGGTCATGTCTCAGTTGTAGACAACCCCGTCGCCGACGATTTAACACGTGTAAAACTCACCCTCCAGGCTTTGCCCACCGTCGACCTTGTCACCATAGCAACGGCTCAAGCTCAAGCAGACGACATACAAAACAAGCAGCAATTCAATTAGCTACAAGTGCAAACGGTTTCTCTCCAAAGAACGGAAGGTACCAACCACTATGAAACTGCCACAGTTTGTCCTAGACCCCTCGTGCTCGTCTCCGTCAGACACACAGTCAGTGACGCATTCCACGCATTCCCGGTATCCTTGTATACTTAAGACTGGTCACTGAAAGTTTCGTTAAACCACGCGTCAACAAAGATGTTCGTACCTGTGTTCGCATTTGCGTTCAATGTCAACGCTCCTAAATACATCGTCGCGCCCGTTGTATCTTGGTTTATTTCTTGCCCAGGATTCTCGGTTCTCGCATGTACACTTAGATATAATAATTTTCTTTCCTCCTTTACGTGGGCTCGTATACATCTTTACTTAAGTCGATCTCTTCACGAGGTAGTCAAGCGCCATTACCGTAACAGACTCAGACTGTTATCTTGGCTAACTTAGATTGGTGGGTCACGCGCTGCGGATGCCCATCCACCATTATAACTAACTGTGGAACGCCTTTCGAATCGTCACAATTCGTTAGGTTCTGCAACTTTGAGACAGTCATCGCATTCAAACCACATGGTATAACCCAGCAGCCAACGGTTTAGACAAACGCTTCCATAGACAGCTGAAGGTCCGCACTGCACCTGCTCTGGACCTAGCTGGAGTGAAAATATTTCGCTCGTACTCTTAGGCATTCGCAGCAGCATCAATGTTATAATGTAATACCCGCCAGCGGAGCTGGTTTACGGCACAACGCTAAACTTGCCAAGAGAATTCGTTTCGTCCTCCACATCTTCGGGTGTGCCTCTACAAAATGTTCTGTCCTCCCTAGTCCAAGGCATGCGTTCACTATGCCGGACTCCGCACCGTGAGCAGACCATAGATACGCAAACGCAAAGCGGACTCTATACATGCATCCACGTCTTCCTCTGAACCAACGCAGTGCGGCGCCCACTCCAGCCTCCACACACCGGCCCTGTCAGTGTCTTGCAACGGACTCCGAAACCTTTTACCTTAAACCAGAATGGTCACCGAAAAGCGGTGTCTATCGACCGTCAAAAAGTGACTTTCTTTGACTAATAATTTGCATCATATCTTGATGCTATCACAAAGGCACCTTCAGATGAGATGTTTTCTTGAGCACTGGATACCCCGAAACCCTCCGCTCCACGTGACACTCAACCTACCCTGTCTCAACCGCAGACAACTGACAGACGCATTAGGCAGGTCAGACGTCTGGTCTGTTGTACATAGTTCGTAAACGTAACTATTTCCAGTAACAAGCCATTTGCGTTTTTAGTAGTGATCGTGTCTCATCCACATAAGTTTTGCAAAATCAAGAAAAAGAACACAAAACATCTTGAAAACCTATGAAACGTATTTACTTTTATCATGCATGACATGTTAACACTTCGATGTCAAGTCACTCCTCCGAAACTTGACCACGATATATGAGCTATACCTACCAAAACTGAACCTCCGGGACCGCCAAGATGACCCCCGAGTGACTCGCCAGATAGCTCAAGGCCCCTCCCTGATCCAAGGAACTGTCTGCTTTTCTCGACTGCGGACGGACAAGACAGGATTGGTCCCCAATAGCTTGGTGAGGCGTTGCCGACGAGGACGCCCAAGTTTCTTTGTGGAACGAGGACCGTGGACTCGAGAGCGTTGAGGAGAATGACACCTCCCAAGCGAACCAATAGGTCTACAGCGGAAGAAATGCACAGGCGGCCGTTCTTCCGGACTAATCTGTTTATACTGCAGTCCGAACAACCCGCCCAGATGGCCAACCGATGATGCACTCTGGTCCACACGATCATCATAAGTAACTATTAACAAGAGCCTGGACCCAGCGAACTCGGCTACCTTTTTTCATACAAAAGTGTTTGTGAAAACTGCCGTTTCTGCGTTCCACTTTATCATTCTGTGCAATCAGCTCAGTCTAGCTGCCTTAACCTTTTCATTCCGCTGACCACAGGGTTAGAAGTTGACATTGTCCGGAAGATTATAATATATCTAGAAGAATGGCATATTATTTGAATGATAAAACAAGTTGAGCCAAAGTTGTAACATAAAAACATGCATTCGTTTCAGGAACATTCGCGTCCACTACATGACGTGCTACGTACCTTCCTACTGACAAGCGGAACTGCACTGTTAATCAGAGCGACTGACCTGGCTGTTCTGACAAGTGAAGAATCCCGGGAAGGCCTATAATTACCCATTGCTTTTACACCAGAAGTACCCGTTTTGGTTAGCTGTTGCTGTGATGCACTTTTGCTTCCGGATATTGACTACTGAATTTAACCGGGATGAGATCAGCACAAACGAAATAGCGTGCAGAGAGGCATATGCAGCATAAATCTAAACCGCGCTATCCGCGTTCATGTTATTAATCCAATTTCTGTTGTGCGACAAGATTATTCCTGAAATCGCTAGTAGTATGATCTCTCTTTGTGTCCCTGTAATACTAACACCTGAGGTTATATTAATTCGTTTTTAGGCGTTGGATTACGGTAACGTGAAACATGGCAAACCTAAGTTTGGATTAGATATTGCACCTATCAGGAAGTCATCACTTCGGAAGGCTTAGCAGCTGATCGGTAAATGCAAATGTTCGGCTTACGAAAATAGTCAATTGAGCAGAAATATTTGTATGAAGTAGAACTCGCAGTAAAGGCAAGACGTCGCAAAAGCAACAATCGTATTAATTAATTTTTATTCCACTTTTCTCAACAATAATCTGAACGAACGTTCTAGGTATGCTAAATTGCGGCTTACACACCAACGATCTACACGCTATAACATAGTAGAAGACGAGATTGCTCACCCCCACTCCAGCAACGACATTCCAAATTAATCAGATAATTAAATATTTCCAATATACGAAGTTAATGGTGTGTGGTAACCTTAAGGAAGTGTTCGAGGTATGTGCATCGTATAAGTTGCATATAACACAGCGGTACTGTCAGTTAGGCCTTACACATACAGAAACACACCAAGCAACCGTACCATCTTTTCGAGAATCCCCAGAAGTAACATACAATTTCGGATTAGCAACATTGAGGAATTCTGAAAGAATGAGCCAAACATGCAGCGTGATTTCTTGCGTGCGGTGGCTTCCCGGTTCACTCCAGCAGTGACGCATTTCAATTACATGATTAAAATCCATTATTTCTCCAGCGAATCAAGATTACTTGTTCACTTCTCCCAATATAACTAATAACTATTTGAATATAAACCTAGCTATATAAATAGCGTGGTAAATCTCGTGGAAGTTATTAACCGCAACTCTGCAAAATGTCTTCACTGAGTGTAATGAACGTTTGACACAACTCTGAATCCCATTGCCATCAGGTATACATATTTGCTGAAACACTGTCACAGTTCTTCCAAAGGTGCTTTGATGAGCAACATGTCCGCAATATGTGGAACCGGAAGTGGTCAATGATGGGGTCGAAGTCGACGTCATCTATCTGGAATTCTCCAAAGCATTCCACCGCTTTGATCACCACATCCAACTTCAACCACTACAGAGTTAAGGAATCGGAGATCTTGTACTTGGTTGGATTCGCAACTTCCATCACAAACGGAAGCTTCAATACGTGTTAGGGGATCACTCTCTAACAAATTGAGTCGGGATATGGTATTCCACAAGGCTCAGTGCTGGGACCGCGCTTATTTCGGGTGTTTATCAACGATCTGACAAGAGTCATCTCCCCAAATTTCTTGCTTTTCGCCGATGACGTCAAGATATGGCGGGAGATTAGTAACAAGCCAGATCAGGATCTGCTACAACATGATCTAGATTGCATTTACGAATGGTCAAAGAGGAACAAGCTTCAATTTAACACAGCTAAGTGAAAGATGATACGTCTGCGTCACCAGCCGGTGAGCGCTTACAAGCTTGGAGCCCACACCTTGGAGAAGGTCTCTCAGGAGCGTGACCTGGATGTATTGGTACAGGAAGATCCCGGGTTTTCAAAACAAGCAAAGAAGACGACGATAACCGGCAATCTACACTTCGGCCTTCTTCTCAGAGCCTTCCGTCGGCTTGAACCCTCAATATTCCCCAAATGCTTAACGTCTAAGTGCGACCGTATATGGAACATGGTATTCAGGCGTGGCAGTCGTGGCCGAAACAGGATCTCGTTGCTCTCGAGACTCCTCAACGATGGGCAACCAAGACCGTCATGGGCTTATTTCATTTGCCCTATCAGCTAAGACTGAAATCTCTAAGCATGTACAGCAGTCGGTATCGGCTTTCGCGGGAGGATCTCATAATGGTTTACCAGATTCTGAAGAACCCAAACCACATTTGCCTTCCGCTGCTGGAATTGAACCACAACACTAAACTAATAGGTCACCCTCTGAAACTGACAATTCAGTATAGCCGGCTTGAATGCAGTAGAAATCTCTTTTCCCTCGACGTGTGCCAGCCTTGGAACGCCCTTCCTAATTATGTCATCTCTGCTCCCAATCTGGCGATATTTAAAAAACGTGTTGACAATGCATTGTCCCACTTACAATCCATTTTATAACTTGTTAGCCAGGGGCTAAAAAACGCATGTAAACGATGATTTTCCAATCGCCTAACCAACGGATTTATGGATTGATACGTTTAATACGCGAAAATCTCCGCTATTCCACATAAGTCGATAGTGAGTTAACCACAACGCTTTTCACTTTATTATGCAATTAATTTTCGCAATAATTTTCATCCTACCGAACTTGTTAAGCGATACGTTTTTACCCGTAATAAACCTTGATTCACTTGTTCCATTGTCATTTAAGCATTACATTATAATGTGTAAATTCTAACATAGTTTGCTATTCATCTTCATTTTGCACTGCTTATAAGTAGGTGGATTTAGTCAGATATTTACTTGGGCCAAGAAAGTTAGATTGCAATTCGCAAAGGCAAATTAACAAGTTTGACTGCGTTGGAAATGAGCTGTATCTTTCACCAACGTGTTTATCTCAGGATTCTTAGATTTTCGTTTTTACAGTTTAGTATAGACTTTTAATGCCTTTTCTTATTTTTTATTTAATAAACGGTGGTCAGTTTTTGAAAACAAATCGATTGATAATTGTTTTAATTGTTTCATTTATTTTTCACCTTTTCCTAATGATATTGTTTTGCAATTACAAGTGCTGTTGTCACAACCGTTCTTTTTTCTATTTCAGTTTAATAGATCTGTCTTGGTTCACCTGAGTAGTGCCTCTCAGAAAAGCTATCAGGTCGTCTTACTCACCGAGCGAATGCAGTGCAACGAGTAATTGCAAATCAAACTATGGTTGGACGGGGATTAGCGAACCAGAAATAGTGACATGGAAGGATTAAAAAATATGCGGAGCGACGTGCAGCCAGAATTGAAATGGAATGATTACGAACAGAATCGCTTTCAGCAGCTTCCGATATGCTTTATTCTCAACAGGATGAACACGGCCAGATGAGAGGGGCTGAGTCTTCAGGGGGAAACTACAGCTCGGTATCACACATGAATACGTGCTCAGCAATCGCGCTATTGCAATCATCTTGCATTCTGATAAATCATCGCTGCTTATTACAGTTGACTCAGTCTGTTTTCAATGGCACCATGACAGAATTATGTCCGCATTGCAAAACGACGGAATTTAATGGAAAAACGAAAGAAATGTGCTGCTCCGCCGAAAAAGTTTAACTACAGATGGAAGAACAGGTATAGCATCCATATGACTTCTGTCTGTCCAGAAATAGTAACTGCACCAGCTATGCCTACTTTCCAACTGTAAGGACATATCTATTTTAAATCCGGATGATTGCTTCCGTTTTCTTAATTTCCTTCAAACGTACTTGATGGGTGATGGCAATGATGAATTAATTGCATGCTGCAGAATTTCTGCCGGAAAAAATGTTCCACCTTTTCTTAATTTCAAGATTTTCTTTACCAGACAGATAATCTAGTGCGTTTGTTCAAAACAGCTATTGCCATTATGACAACTGATATTCACAAAATTGTTATTCATGCTGACGATATGCCTTTCGGAGAACATATGTGAAAGTTCAATGCTGCAACTATAGACGAACTTTCAGTTGTTATGGTCGGTTCAGCTGTAACCTCGGGATATAGCTCTGCATCGGATAAGCTATCTATCGGCAAAAACTGCAGAAATTCTCAAATGCTACGATAATCTGGAATATAAAACTAATTTTTTGGGGTAGTGCTGATGGATATCACTTCAACTTTAAGAAGCGAAATCCAGTCAGTAGCGAAGAAACAAATAAGAAATGCAGTGCAATGTAATTTTATTCATACTGAATAATGATTTGAGAGATTGACGACAGTAACTTTTTAAAGTGAAGTCAGTTGTTTCCCAATACATCGTTGACATGCGTGCTAAAATCAAAATCGGAAACTTTGTCAATCAGCCTCAGAAATCAGACCAAGCTCCTCTCTGAAGAATTTGCTCATTTGCAAGATGCCGTTATAAAGGACAGTAATTCAGCTGGCGTTAGAGGAATAACAAGTTTGCCATCCAAGTGTACGTAGTCCACGTCATATGCATGGGTTTTCCCGACATGATATTGCGCATATTCATCATTACGGGCGCCCGACCTATTCATTACATTCACATGCAATCCATATCGGGACGATATACAAAAGCTCTAACTTCCTGCTCCTAAAGGTTCATATTATGAAACATTGGTCAAACAAATTCCTGATGCTCTGGCCCCCTTAGTGGATAATCAATGGTGCCCTATCTGTTGCATACAGCACGGTATATAGGGGTTTGATGATACTGCTCAAGCATTTCAGTCTTCTTATTCCCCATTTTACGCTTTTTCACTCTTACCGTCCCCTTCCAACTTCACTTATATCCCTCCAGTTTTCAACCCCGACACTTGGCCTTCTCCAAACACGCTATGATATGCGTTCATCGTTTAGTTTCAACTCACATGAAAACGCGGGGCGTCACTCCTGCCATGTCGAAAAGCTCATGTCCAACCAAGCGGTCAAGCAAGGTACATCGGCTTCTATTTGGTGCCCTCGATCCTCCTTCAGATTGACATGCCTCAATGTACGCACAATACTACAGATCATTCACCAGGCAGTATTTGCTCAAATTTTAGAGAACCTCACCCTCTATATCTGCTGCTTATCGGAGACCCGCCTGCAAGACTCTAGCTCTGTGCTCACTCTGTGATCCCCTTCACGTGACACCAGCAGTACTTTCTTATTACGCCTATCAGGTGACGATGCAGCTTCGAGCACCGGCCAAGCCAGGTTTGGTACTGCCCTGAGTCTCTGGGCTGAAGCTGCTCTGGTTGATTGGATCCCAGTCAGTACTTGAATGTGTGTGGTCTGATTGGCTGGCTCGTTTAAAGCTTCGAAGTCGCGCGGGAATAATAGGTGTATATTCGTTATCGCTGCCTACGCGCCTAAAAATTGTAGCGGTAATTCGGTAGCAAACGACTTCTACCGCCATTTCACCTAGCTCCTTCGCCAAAGACGCATGGACAGTGTTCTGCTGGCATGGGATCTGAACGCACAAGTTGGAAGGTTGTCAACTGATGAAATGTATGTACCTGGGCATTCAGCACGGTTTATCATCCCGTAATGATAACGCTGAGCAATTATTTCATTTGTGTGAAGATGCCTGCTTAATTCTTGTGAACACCATCTTCCGATAAGGCACCCGCCGGAGCGTGACTTGGCGTCAACCAGCTTCGAATCTGCCTTGAACGCAACTCGATCACATTGCAATCAGTTACCAATGGAGAGGCTGCGTCCAGCACCGTCGCTCGATTTGGAGCCCATGTGTGGACACCGACCATGCAATTGTATGTGCTGTCCTGCGAATGCGTTTGGGCGAACGCCCACGAGGACACGGTGACCGCATTGACACCAGCCAACTGACGAAGCCAGGTGTTCTAAATGCTTATCAAAATACGCTGACATGTGAGTTGAGTAAACGTTCACTGGAGACAATTGAAGCTCACTGGTCCCGCGTTCACCAGACCTTACTAGCGTCAGGCAAATTCACGTACGTTAAGTTTAGTAGCCAACATGGATATTGGGTCTCTTCGCAGTCTCTGGAACTTATCGATGCTCACCGGCGTATTCTTTCTGGAAGCGGACACAATGGAACTCACAAAGAGCTCCGGGCAAACTGCGTGCTAGCCTGAAGAGAGACCGTGAAACTTGGTGGTCTACTCGTGCGTCAGAGTTGGAAGTAGCAGCTGCTTTTGGTAACCATCGGAAGTTATTCCGTCTGATACGGGAAATAGGCAGCAGGAGACCTGGTATTACTCAAACAATTTGTGACGAGAGTGGACAGCCTATTCACAATTCGTCAACAAGTCTGGCGCGTTGGGCTGAGCAATTTAAAAGGCAATTTAATCGACCGGAATCGTTACTCTCCTCACTGGCCAGTGAACGCCCTGCTCTCTGGGCTGTCAATTTGGATCTGACCGCTCGCTCAGAAGTCCAACGTGAGATCGGACTTTTGAATTTTAATAAGGCCGGGGGACCAAATGATCTTCATCCAGTCTTTTTCAAATTCGGGGCCCTGATCTTGTTGATGATTTATACCAATTACTATTGATACTGTCGGAACAAAAATCTGTCCCTACCGACTGAAACCGCTCCGTTATTGTTTCCATCTCCAAAGGAGGCATGCGTTTGGAATGCGGCAACCATATAGGAGTCATACTGACCACCATAGCCTCCAACTTGTTTGCCTCTGTAATCCTGCACAGACTGACCGGAGCTCCTGTAAGCCAGATTCGTGAGGAGCAAGCCGGGATTCGGCGGTGTCCTGGTGGCATGGATCAAATATTCACTTTGCGTCAATTATCGGAGCCCAGTCACACATACTGGCGGCCCACCGTAGTCGCGTTCCTCGACATCACAAGTGCCTTCGATTCGGTGAATAGACGTGTAATTCGGGACTGTATACTCAAAAAAGGTGTACCCAAATACTAGTAAATTTTATCGAAGCATTATACACGAGTAGCACGGGCGTATTGAGGGCTTACGGCGTGCTGTCGCCGCCCTTCAATATCTCCAGCGGTGTGAGACAAGGATGCACGTTTTCACCTATCCTCCTCAACATCGTTATTGACGAAATCATGTAGATTGCATTTACACGACACGACTTAGAAGTTGTGGAGCTACATCCAAAAGAAGGACTGCTTGACCTGGAGTAAGCAGACGACTTTTCCCTCATCTGTGACAGATCCCAAATGTACCAAGCTGCAATGGACAGATTAACCCTGGCTTTCAGGCGATAAGGGCTTTGTACTCATCATTGAAGTGCAGAGATTTCCTCCAAGGTTGGCTGGGATCGCATCCTGCGCTGATCCGTTGGCGGGGATCAGCTAGATTTCTTTCAGAAATTCAACTATCTGAAAAATTGTATAATTTTAA
>CALYDF020007402.1:0-12548 GCA_944474145.2 Dicrocoelium dendriticum | reverse complement strand
GCTGCATGTGCGACACATTGGCCCATTCCTACAAACTTGGCAACCAGCAGCTTCAGACATCTTTTGGCGAGAAGGATCTGGGAGGTATTGTCCAGGTTGACCTTGGAGGTTCGAATCAGACTGAAACGGAGTCAAGGTTGGGCATCCAAAACGTCGGCCTCCAGAAGCATGCGCTCAGACTATCCGACCCTACGATTTTTCTACAACTACTGGGCTCATACATGCAGCCACATGTTGGACACACAGTACTGCTTTGTGAGCCGTGGCTGAGGAATCTCGCCGCCTTAGAGGTACCCAAACGCCGGGCAAACAAAATCGTCAATGGTCTGTATAATTTCTCCTATGAACGAAGGCTTCGAATGCTCGGAGTCTGCAAAGGACAATATCGACGGCTGTGCGGAAACCTCATTTTGGCTTACAATATTTTCAGAGATCCCAATTACACGTGCTGCCTTTTTTCTAGAGCAAAGTCACTAAGCGCAAGCTGAGAAGCCAATATATAAAGCTGGCACTGTAGCACCATCGTCTATAACGCCTTCGGAATTACTTTTTGGTAGGAGTTTGCAAAAGTTGGAACGCTTTGCCGGAATCTTTCATATGTGCTCTCACGCTTGCAAAATTCAAATCCAGGGTTGTCCTTGAAATTATTTCGCTGCACCAGCTTACATGATCCAATACACATGAATAAAAACAAGTGTCTGTCAGTGTTTTCTCTTGCGGTCAAATCCTAGATTTCGTTTCACATTTCTCACCGCCTGCATGTTTACACCAGAAAGAGACACGGATTTACCAACATGCCGTTTGCCGTCGATTCGCATGAATTTATCTTGGATTTACAGTCTTTACTTTTCAAGGGCTGTTTACTTCTGAAACAATGTCAGCTGCGTTGTACCTAAGTAGACTACACAATTTGGTGGTTGCAGCCGAAGGGATACCGTGTACGTTTTGCCATCCGCCCAAGGAAACCAACATGATCCGGTCACTATCTATGCCTTCCAGTTTCATATCGATGGGTCACAAATGTGCACTGGTTAAAACCTTATTAGGTCCTACCAGGCGTATCTGTTCGAGCGATTGTCTGCTTGAGGAGCGAGAAACGATAACCGGAACGCTCGTGGAAGGCTTTTACCCCAAAGGCATCATCACAAAGTGCAGTTAAGTCAGAGAGACAAAAGAAACGGTTTTGACCACACCTGAGGAAAATGTATACCTCGAGCTCCCATATAAGGGTAACACCGCTTTAACGAGCGTAACCAAGCGCTTAATCTCCGCCACTCGGAGAATATAATACGCTGCAGACGCCGTGGTGAGTGACAGAATCCGGAACTTTTCACTGATTCCAGTATAGGAAGTTGAACCCATCAGCGCCCAATCACACAATATTCACCACTTCAATTATACCTACGGAGTCAGTTAGATAGGCAAGAAAGAGGGGTTTTAAAGTACAAAGTGAATGTACACCTGAGGAAATTTGCTCAAGGTGAGGTCAGCCAAATCTCGCCTAATGTTCCGCGTGCATGCAAACACAAACATGTTTTATTGTGTTGTTATCGGCTTGACACCGGCTCAGCATTTCGATTACTGTTACGTAACCCCAATCTACGTTTATTGCGTTTCGCCTAAGTCGAGACGACAAGACAGCTAAAACATGCCCTATGAATGCAGATACAGTCAGTTATTGGCCTACGGATACCCTGGTCTTAGGATGAATACCGCCGTTCACCTCATGGCCTTTGACTTATTGGTAACACCCTTAGGGCTGTATAAGTTAGGTACTAGTTATTGTATTGTACTGATGAGACAAAACGGAATGCGCGCATTTACCAGTGATTGTCTTCTCAATGCGTTATTCAAACTATTGGGGGAAACAAACTGATTTTTAAAAAACAAATAGCTTATTTCTCAGTGGTGCGCTAGTGTGTGACGGCATAAGGACAAACCAAGGCTGACGTGAGTGAGTTTTCTGAGACCGGTCACACACGCTATTGTAGTGTCCCACTGATGCAAACCGATCTTTGGCGTAGTATGTGAACGATAGTGTGCATCCGTTCACCCGTGAGTTTTGCTGTGCGGCCAAATTTGGCAACATGTCATGCCCTAATAACCTCAGTTGCACGTGTTAACCTCTGGTTACGATACGCTATAATATGCAAAGACAGACGCTGAGGGCTTGTTGCAAGTGTCCATACAGTTGCACATGTGGCCACTAGCCTTATCACTACTTAGCCCATGCTTCAGTCTAGCGGTGGGTCAGGTGTCTGTTGCCACCGTGACAGTGCAATCCACCGTTTCTGACCCCGCAAGTACATTCGGTCCGTGGCATGCGGAGTACAAGGCTTGCATGCATGACCTGCCGGCCGGGTAGATCAACGCGTCTCACCTTACAAAGCTGTACCTTATCCAGTCTGTTCATATAACCATAAGCGTTGATGATGTACACCAGATCAGCGGTCAAACCTTCCAAGGGTGACCGCAACGATCGCCCAATTTTCTCGACAATATCCGGCTACGGCACATGCACTCGGGGTGGCCACACATCCCGAGTTAGGCAAAAGGGACCTACATTTCAAGCGGCTGTTCCGCTACTTTTAAAAATGCTGGGCAGATTGCACTAATATAACCCACTGAGGTCGTGGATCACAGTGCGTCTTGTTTTGAGCATGTCAGGAAAGAAACAAAAACCAAACAGGGCGGTACGTACACACTATAATGTAGGAAGGCAGAATGCAATGATTGCTCAGGATAAAAAAGACCACTAAAACAGAGAGGACGGAAACTGGAACTGGCACAGTGAGGGACAGCAGACGAAACAAACACAGCATTAACGATAAGAGACAAGAACGGGGTACGAGCGATATCCGGAATTGAGAATAAACTAGGTTAACCTGTTAAATCAAACAGCGTTTAACCATATCCAGTGCATCGCACTGTGGAACCATGGTGAAGAGTGCGCAGACATAAATATAGATCACCGGTTCATCTCCGTTACAAAGAAACTCATGGCTGTTCCATACAAACCTATTCTTTTGCTCTGTCGACGGCTGCAATATAATAACGATTGCATATAGACCAGCAAATGCAAGATGTTGCCAAATCGGTAACCTTGTCACAATTAATGCGGTACCCTTCCGCAAAGCTTATTGCAGTTCATCATGCATTACTGTGCAGATGCTGCTGATAACCTCATCCTTAAGGCTGCTCAACTGCAGTTAACCGATAATTCGGCCACGCCCACCGACAACAAACGCATTGTTCCATGATAGCGCTTATTGAAGCAACACACACATTAATTATTTCACCTGGGCACACTTATACACACCCGAGTACACCTAGATTCCGCTAAGCACAGGGGAGCAAAGTGAGGTTGTCGAACATGTCTGCTAGCTTGCATGCAGTTACCTTCAGTGAAGGCAATTGATACTGTCTCAATGTGGATCACATGTCACGCCCGGTCGTTTTCGCGCAACCGTGAGCGCTATGAAGACGGATGTAATATCTCCGGCTCCCCAGTTCTGTGCTGTGTGTCGTGATGTCGCATAGGTGAGTGGGTGGGAGGTAATGTACTTCCCCAATCGTCCATGGATGTCGCGTGCTGGTCCGCACCGAACCCTAGGGTGCCTGAGCTCACGTGCTGTTTTGAGGTCCACATGTGCATCATGTGGTTTGTTGGTTGAGCGCAACTTCTAACCGCTGCACCAACCGATGAAGTTGTTCTACGTACTGGTGCATTGTATTGCAATTGGACGAGGCCGTTTGTGCGTTTGCGTTACTTTATATTTAACATGCTGTGCATGTGGATTGAGTTGAATATTATTTAAGAACGGGATTTGCTTTGTTGGGATTTTGATTTCGTTGTAGATTTACTGGACTTGAAAGAGGCATAGGGCGCTGGCTTGGGATGCGTACATAAAATCTTCGTTTACGTTTCGTTTGTGAAACCAAATGTAAACACCAATCGGGTTTTTTGAACATGTTTATCGGTAATTTAGAAGTGCTTTAAGGCACGTTATAATGTCCTGAAATTACACCTCGCCAAACCATTTTTACTGCGGTTGTTGGTTTGGTGTTCACTTTTAGTGATGCGGTCGATGCGTTCTGGCGACGGATTAAGCAAACGTTCTGAAATAGTTCGTCATAATTAATGTCTTTGGCACAGTAGGCGTTGCCACTGGATCGAACCGTCTTTTTTACTGACAAGATGGCGTTTACCAAGTTATTTTCTTGTGCGTATGAGATCTGTTGTTGTACACAACACATGCGCTAATTCATTAGCAAGAGCCGACGTAAGCTAATAATCAGTTTTGCGGTTACCTAGAACAAACGCTTGTAGTAATGCAGGTGCCCAGTATGTAGAAACGGTATACGTATGCCTAGGTGCAATTGTAATTTTGCTGCGAAGACTTATAAATAATATCCAATCACACTCTCACTTTTGAAATGTATATTAACAAATGAGTAGTACCTTGAGAGTAACCAAGTCTCATTATCACAACAGAATGGTCAGTCAGACTCGGTTCTGCTGCACAAATTTGTTGCTAGTCTGCCTAAGCTAGACGAAGTCACTGGATGCCATAGAAGTATCCGACGTTATATGCTTGGACATTTCTAATGCGTTGGCTAAACTGGACGACTGCAAGCTAGTTCACAAACGTCAAAATTCTAAACCCCTTAATCCCGTATTGGGTTCACCAAGCAACTTCCTCCTGCAATGTCAGCCGAACGTGAACTTACGCTGCATCATCCACGGCACAAAGTAAGTCCAGTGTGGTGTACTCCAATGATCGGTAGTAAAACTGTCCTTATTTCTAGCATTCAACGGTCCTTCCGCTAAACCCTAATCGAGGGAATGAAGATCTGGCATTATGTCAGAACGTCAAGGGGGCTGGGTTATACTACAAAGAGGTTTCAACAAGAACTATACATCGCCGATCAAAATATAATCCAGTTTAACTTGGGAAACTGTAAGGATTTGTGCAAATGGAGGTTCATTTTCAGGAGTTGTTTTCTGGTCGTTATTTATAAACGACCAGAAAACAACTCCTGAAAATCCCTACGCTGAAAGGTGACCATAGAATAACCATGCAAATCACATAAGATGAACAAAACGGACTTACCAGTCATCAAAAAACCAGATGGCACATTGACATTTTCATAGAGCTTCCAGAACTTTTAGGCTATCATACCTTACACAAATGCCGTACGCTCATTTAAGACCAAAGATGGAATACGCCGATAAGCATTGCAAACTTCGCGTAAACGCGATTCAGTTGACCTTAAATTGCCACAACCTTAACTAATGGAAATGTTAAGCTAAATGTTATATTGCACAAAAGAACGCAGACTGCAAACCATATGTTTGCACAACGGCAAATATCGGTGTTTACGAGGAGACTTGCACATGTGGTGCCAACTCTTTAGACGCCAGACCTAAGCACGGAATACGGAAGAATTCGGTTTTCCCACCCAAAGGAATATTACACGTCGTTAATTCATCCATGGTATCAAATATCACTATACCTATACAGATGCCAACAGGATTGACCTTACATACGAAGCACGCAATAGAGATTCAGCGTCCAGACCCCGGGGATAAACTGCAACAACATGGCTAAATTTCTCATGGAATGGCGGGTTTGATAATTCGCTGTTTGGCTCTTACATAACATAACACCAGTGGCGCGGTTTTTTGCTTGCGCCGGAGGTACGTCGAATCATATGCGCCGAGATTATCAAAGCTAATGAAGCTTGAGATTAGTTCAACCGAAGATGGCTTCACTCGGTAGTAAGAAATCAGTATGGTCATTTATTCTTTTAAAGAACACAGGAGACGAACGAACCAGTGGTGGCCATATGACAACATATAGAGTTTGCGGCATATAGAAATAGAGGCAAATTGACCCCGTAGTATTGGTTATTGAATGAGATTATTCAAGAACCCACGGATTTAGACACCCAGATGTAATTATTGTATAAATTGCATCCAGCGGAAGGCAAGGTTTTGCTTTTCCCTGCTTACAGATTAAACACTTCGCAGTGTAAACGCGTGATGCGCACGTTAACGAAATATATTACCATCAATTTGTCAGTGGTCACATATTCCTGAAGTTACTTCAGTACATGATCAAGGATTTCCTGCCACCAATGAATGCAAAGAAGTGCTGTTTTTGTCTAGTCTTTTGGTCTTCTGCTATATCGATACCTAATAGTCACTTATTTTTTAACACTGTTAATGTAGCCTATATCTAATCACAACCGACGGAAAATGGACGCGTTAGAAAACGCTATGTGCAAACAGACAGCATGCTCTTTATTTCGGAATCTAGCTCTCTTGACGGAATCGAAATACATTTAGCGCGTTTTGGTCCAATTTGTTGGCTGCCGTTAAAAAGGTCATGAAGCTCATGTGTACGACCACAACCACGGTGTAGCTTGAAGAAATCCTGAAGCCCTTCGTTAGCGTGTTTTTGTTGGTTTTCTACAGACGTAGCGTTAGGTGTTACAGCCCTTTTTGTTATGATAAAGGGGCAATTCTTTGAAGACAACCGTGCTCGCCAAACGGTACTTAAAGCGCGAAGGGGGATCGGTACGCTTTAAGACAAATACGCGGATATAAGGCCAACCTCCGGTGAGTGGAGAACACCAAAGGTAACGCTAGGAAAAATTTATTAAGTGGGCGAAAGGCTATCTAGTGCTAAAAATAAGGCACCGAAAGATAGCTAGCTAGGGAAAGGTGTGGTCGCGTGCGCGGAGAGCAAAGATGGCAGCGGAGCCGAGGAGCGTCGCGCCGTTCGAAGGCGGATGCTAAGTTGACTCAAACAAACGCGAGCAACGTTCAAGCAGGCGAGCGGCTAATTTGCTATGTACATCGAGAAAATATAATTTAGTGATTTTGTAATATTTTACGCAGCATGCGGCAGCCAAACAGGGGAATCTCCAGGTCACTACACAGCCCCCCTCTTAGAAAGGAACCGTAGGTGACCCTTCGATCTACGTGAGGACTGTCCGTCGCCGGCCAGCCTTCTGCGAGACCAGGCGGTGAAACCTGATGCAGCTGCTGGGGGAGAACCAATGCGATCGGACGCCAGGGGGCTCCCACCCGTGTCCTCCCTACAGGTGCCAAAAACACAAAATGGGGGGAAATGTTCGTAACGTTCGAGTGCGTAGTGTCACAGCACATGATGTTTGAGCACGTAGTGTCCGAAAACGTAACGTTCGATTGTCGTCGAACGTCCTTATGTCGGGGATATGAAAAAGAAGCGGAAACGCGGAGTGTCAAACAAGTGCGAGCGACAGAGCTAACAAAAGGCGATAGCACTTACCGAGTGCGCTAAGCGAATAAAACGAGAACCATTTTGTGTATTCAAAACTATTTTCTCCTTTTTTGGGTTTTCAAAACGTCTTTGCGGTTTTTGGGGTTTTCAAAACGCTTTGCAAATTTTTGGGTTTTCAAAACGTTTTTGTTGGGCGGGTTAGGCCACAAGCAAAAGGAAGCGGGAAAAGAAGAATGAAAAGAAGACTAATCTTTTAATCGCGCTGGCCAATGAACCCGCCTACCTGACCTAGTCGATTTCGGACGTTGGGTCGGAGGCGTTGTCGATCCAGCAGTTTTGTCGGTTGAGGACGCTTTCGGCTCGATAGAAACGTAAGGAACTGAGTCGGAAGAGTTGGTCGGAGAATGCTTCGCAGCATCGGAAGTAGGCGTATCGTCGATCATGGGCTGCGTTGACTCGTCCGAAGGTGGACAGGAGTCATCGTCGATCTCAGGTTCCACATGGGCAACCTTGAGACGGTCGATAGAGACAGTTTCACGTTTACCGTGGCGGTCGATAACGAATACGCGGTCCTTACGTTTAAGAACCTTAAATGGACCTTCGTAGGGTCGTTCGAGTGGTCTGCGTAGACCATCGACTCGAAGGAAAACGTAAGTGCTATGCAGTAGATCTTGTGGAACGAACGATTTACGTCGTTGTTCTCGCACGTCGGTTACTTTAATATGGCGCATGCTCGTGGCTAACTGCCGAGCGTAATTCGCGTCGTAGCGAGGTATTCTGGGGTTTCCAGAAAAGAAGTCACCAGGTAGTCGAAGAGGTTGTCCATATACCAATTCGGTGCTGGACATGTGCAAATCAGCTTTAAGAGCTGATCGGATACCAAGTAGTATCATGGGCAGTGCTTCGGTCCAGCTTAGTGCATTAGCGGCACTAAGTGAGGCCTTCAGCTGTCGGTGGAAACGTTCCACCATGCCATTGGATTGCGGGTGATAGGCGGTAGTCCGGATGCGTTGACATCCGAGGACTTTGAGAAGATCGTTGAAAGTCGAGGATTCGAACTGCGGACCGCGGTCGGTAGTCACGGTGGCTGGACAGCCGTGTGAAGCGACCCAGCGCTCAACAAAAGCGCGCGTTACGGTGTCCGCGGATACGTCGGGTATAGGTACTGCCTCGGGCCAAAGGGTGTATCGGTCGATCATGGTCAAAATGTAGACCATTCCTCTGGATGGTGCCAAGGGTCGAACTACGTCGAAATGGACATGGGCGAAGCGAGCTGAGACTTGCGGAAAACGACCAAGCGGGGCGGACACGTGCCGCTGTATCTTGGCCTGTTGACACGTTAGACATCCGCGTGCCCAGCGCTTAAGATCACATTGCATTCCGGGCCAAACGTATCTCTCGGATATGAGCTTGATCGTGGCTCGGATGCCTGGATGAGCGATGTTATGAAGTGTGTCAAAAACTAGACGTCGAAAGTTTTCTGGAACGACGGGTCGAGGTCGTCCAGTAGAAGTATCGCACAAGATTGTGCCATCAGACGACGGTAGTGGATGCGGTGTGATTTGTAGCGAAGAATCTTGTTTCACGTTCTGACAGTCAGTGTCGGTTAGTTGCGCGGTAGCCATGGCAGATAAGTCGATTGCCTGGCCAGCGGTGTGGATTGCGGAAACGCGCGAAAGGGCGTCAGCAACGACGTTATTCTGACCAGAAATGTGTCGGAGGTCAGTAGAAAATTGAGCCACGAAATCCAGCTGACGAACTTCACGTGGTGAGTGTCGAGCTGATTGATTTCGAAAGGCGTAAATAAGCGGCTTATGGTCGGTGAAGATAACAAACGAATTACCTTCTAAGATGTGCCTAAAATGGCGAACGGTAGAATAAACTGCCAGCAGTTCACGGCTGAACGTGCTGTACTTGACTTCTGCCGGTTGTAAGCGTCGGGAGTAGAAAGCGAGCGGCTTCCAGCATCCCTCAGCGAATTGCTGCAGGACAGCGCCAATGGCGGTGTCCGATGCATCGACTGCAACGCTGAGTGGAGCCTTCGGGTCGAAATGGTGAAGCATAACGGCTTCAACCAAGGCCTCTTTGCAGGCGTTGAAGGCTTCGGTTGCAGCGGGCGTCAATTCGAGATTGCCGTTCTTGCGTCCACGAAGTAAGTCGGTCAATGGACTGAGCAAGTCGGCACAACGTGGCAGAAATCGACGGTAGTAGTTAATCATCCCACTAAAACGGCGGATGGCGGCCAAAGTAGTGGGAGCGGGAATGTCCTTAATAGCACTGACTCGGTCTTCGAGCGGCCGTATGCCATGCTGGTCAATTCGACGACCAAGAAATTCGATAGATGGTTGCTGAAAGATGCATTTGTCAGCGTTGAGCGTAATGCTATTAGAAACTAACCTCTGGAAAAGCATCTTGAGGTGCTCCGCGTGCTGTTCTTCGGAAGAACTAGCGACCAAGATGTCGTCTACGTAAGGATAAACAAAGTCGAGACCTCTTGTGACAGAGTCTATGAAGCGTTGAAAAGTTTGAGCTGCGTTACGAAGGCCGAAGGGCATTCGCAAGAATTCAAAAAGTCCAAAAGGCGTGATGACTGCGGTTTTCGGAATGTCATCCTCGGCTACAGGGATCTGGTGGTAAGCGCGAACCAGATCGATCTTCGAGAACACACGGGCGCCACGTAGGCTAGCCGTGATGTCCTGAATGTGCGGAATGGGATAGCCGTCGGGGACGGTAGCGTTATTAAGAGCGCGATAGTCGCCACATGGACGCCAGTCTCCTGACCTTTTAGGCACCATGTGTAGAGGCGACGCCCACGGGCTCTTAGACGGGCGAATAATGCCTAGGTCTAGCATGTGCTCGAATTCGGAGCGAGCAATTTTGAGCTTGTCGGGGGTCATGCGCCTGGCTTTTGCGAACACAGGTGGACCTTTCGTAACGATATGATGTGTCGCGGCGTCGGTTGCGGAAGGCAACGGGACGGCAGGACGGAAGACCTGCGGAAAACTATCGAGCAGCGTTTGCCCGACGGGTGAAGTAAGTTGAGTCGCGTACACGGGACTGATTGACGCGGTGTCGGTCAAAGTCCCAATGACTGCGAGGTTCGTAAGACGGTCGACTAGACGGTGTCGCTTAACGTCGACGAGTAGGTCGTAATGACGGAGGAAGTCGAGACCAAGGATAGGCGTTTGAACATCGGCAACGAGGAATATCCATTTGAAAGCGCGTCGGAGGCTGAGATTTAGCGTGCGCGAGCGTTGACCATATACGCGGATGATGGTCCCGTTAGCTGCGCGCAATGAGCTAGTCACCTTTTCGGTCGGGTCATTTGGATCACGCGGGAGAACGCTGACTTCTGCGCCAGTATCGACGAGATAGCGAACTCCGGTTCTACGATCGGTGACGAAGAAAAGGCGACTGCGTTGACCAGCTACGTCCGTCGCCCCTACGTGCTGGTCCGCCCGTTTCCCTGCTGTTGTCGTTTGAAGGAACAGGGCGGGCGACATGATTTAGCTTGCTGGCCGAAGCGTTCGTGGTACCAGCAGTAACCGTTTCTATTCGGTGATCGCGAAGGAGACTTCGAACGTGAACGCGAACGGCTCCTAGAGCATTTACAGCGGTTATGTCTGGAGGCCGAAAAGTCTGCGAATTGTCGAGTCAACGTTGCCATCTGGGATTTAAGCGTAGCGATATCGTTGTCCGGTTTCGTGTGGACCTGCGAAACCTGGCCGTACGACTCCCAAATTCGGTCGGCTGTATCGGCCAGTTTGGGTAAAGGTGCATCCTCACTAGCGCAGAGGATGTGTAGCATCTCGCGCGGAAGTCGTTGCAACCACATTTCCCGAAGAAAAGAATCATCTATCGAAGAGGGTTTAGCTAGGCTCTGCATTTTTCGAAGCAGCTGGGAAGGCTTAAGATCGCCAAGATCGGTTTCGTTCAGGAGTTTCGTAACTCGTTGTCGATCGGATAAGCCTGTTCTTCTCAGAACAGCTGTCTTGACTGCATCGTAAGTCTTTCGGTCGTCAGGAAGATCTAGAATGTCATCAATGTCATCGATGACATTTAGCGGAAGCGCGGAAACGACAAGGTGGAACTTGGTCTTTTCGGACCTAATACCACGCAAAGAAAATTGCGACTCTAGCTGACCAAACCAAGACTTAGGATTAGTCTCGCGAAAAGGTGCGATAGGAAGCGTAACTGTGCCGATCTGAACGTCAGAATCTACGCGATCAGTTGCCATAGCGAGCAAAATAGCGAGCCAGCGAGATTAAACCGGAAAATGAAAAGTGAAAATCAGACGGGTTAGCGAAAAAAATTTGGCCAAATCTGAAAAGAAAGGTTAGCGAAAACTCACCGGATAATGACCAAAATTCGGGGTCACCAATAAAGCGCGAAGCGGGATCGGTACGCTTTAGAACAAATACGCGGATATAAGGCCAACCTCCGGTGAGTGGAGAACACCAAAGGTAACGCTAGGAAAAATTTATTAAGTGGGCGAAAGGCTATCTAGTGCTAAAAATAAGGCACCGAAAGATAGCTAGCTAGGGAAAGGTGTGGTCGCGTGCGCGGAGAGCAAAGATGGCAGCGGAGCCGAGGAGCGTCGCGCCGTTCGAAGGCGGATGCTATGTTGACTCAAACAAACGCGAGCAACGTTCAAACAGGCGAGCGGCTATTTTGCTATGTACATCGAGAAAATATAATTTTGTGATTTTGTAATATTTTACGCAGCATGCGGCAGCCAAACAGGGGAATCTCCAGGTCACTACATACTTGCTACGGTTCTTTGCTGACAGTAGTGCTGTGATTTCTTGCCATGCAATAACCCACAGTCACTAAGTTTTGAAAGCTTTCCAGGCATAAACGAGGTCAGCTGGCGGTGATGTAAAGAACAGCTTAGTCATGTGCCAACACCGCGGCGTGAAGCGATGCAAAACATTTCTATAAGCAACGCAACCCCGACAACCCAGCTATCTAAGCGTGTGCTACTTCGTTCCCAAAAAATTAACGGGCCCAGGCAACGTTGCAATAATGTTTTAACCCTGCAAACCACCATGTTTATCTACTAACATTATCCTTAAAGCAAACTAAGAGCGTCGGAGTTGTATATATTAGCTGAATCGCCTGGTAGATAAAAGTGGACCCTACATGTTATTAACTATGGACGCCCCAGTGAAGCTTCTTGGCGATTTGCGCTGGTTTAATATTTTAGACCCGTACACGGGTGCTGGCAAATTGAAATTCTACTGACCATCAATATCTGGCGGTGGCCGAGTGGTATGT